>CAUVYP010000628.1:0-222000 GCA_963556195.1 Sepiola atlantica
TGCAGCTCTTGTACTACCGGAGATATGTCGATACAAACTGAATACGCAAAACATCTACAAAATTTAGTGCGTTTTAAAGTTGATAGCGCTTTTGTTTATAACTTCCACATTTATTCGAATTGTGCCACGAAACTTTGCAGACAATCGCGGAGAGGCATTTTCTACTGAAGTACCAAGTTTCAAAAGTGCAGTTCTTGTACTGCCGTAGATATGTCGATACACACGTAATACGCAAAACATCAACAAAATTTATCGCGTTTTAAACTTGATAGCGCTTTTGTTTATAACTTCCACATTTATTAGAATTGTGCCACGAAACTTTGCAGACCATCGCGAAGAAGCAATTTCTACTAAAGTACCAAGTTTTAGAAGTGCAGCTCTTGTACTGCCGAAGATATGTCGATACAAACTGAATACGCAAAACATCAACAAAATTTAGCGCGTTTTAAAGTTGATATCGCTTTTGTTTATAACTTCCACATTTATTCGAATTGTGCCACGAAACTTTGTAGAAAGTCGCGGAGACACATTTTCTACTGAAGTACCCAGCTTCAGAAGTGCAGCTCTTGTACTACCGGAGATATGTCGATACAAACTGAATACGCAAAACATCAACAAAATTTATCGCGTTTTAAAGTTGATATCGCTTTTGTTTATAACTTCCACATTTATTCGAATTGTGCAACGAAACTTTGTAGACAATCGCGGAGACACATTTTCTAGTGAAGTTCCAAGTTTCAGAAGTGCAGCTCTTGTACTACCGGAGATGTGTCGATACAAACTGAATACGCAAAACATCAACAAAATTTAGCGCGTTTTAAACTTGATATCGCTTTTGATTATAACTTCCACATTTTTTCGAATTGTGCCACGAAACTTTGCAGACGATCGCAGATACGCATTTACTACTGAAGTACCAAGTTTCAGAAGTGCAGCTCTTGTACTGCCGTAGATATGTCGATACAAACTGAATACGCAAAACATCAACAAAATTTAGCGCGTTTTAAACTTGATATCGCTTTTGATTATAACTTCCACATTTTTTCGAATTGTGCCACGAAACTTCGCAGACGATCGCGGATAGGCATTTTCTACTGAAGTACCAAGTTTCCGAAGTGCAGCTCTTGTACTACCGAAGAAATGTCGATACAAACTGAATACGCAAAACATCAACAAAATTTAGCGCGTTTTAAAGTTGATATCGCTTTTGTTTATAACTTCCACATGTATTCGAATTGTGCAACGAAACTTTGTAGACAATTGCGGAGACACATTTTCTAGTGAAGTACCAAGTTTCAGAAGTGCAGCTCTTGTACTACCGGAGATATGTCGATACAAACTGAATACGCAAAACATCTACAAAATTTAGTGCGTTTTAAAGTTGATAGCGCTTTTGTTTATAACTTCCACATTTATTTGAATTGTGCCACGAAACTTTGCAGACCATCGCGGAAGGGCAATTTCTACTGAAGTACCAAGTTTTCGAAGTGCAGCTCTTGGTCTGCCGGAGGTATATCGATACAAACTGAATACGCAAAACATCAACAAAATTTAGCGCGTTTTAAAGTTGATATCGCTTTTGTTTATAACTTCCACATTTATTCGAGTTGTGAAACGAAACTTTGTAGACAGTCGCGGAGACACATTTTCTACTGAAGTACCAAGCTTCAGAAGTGCAGCTCTTGTACTACCGGAGATATGTCGATACAAACTGAATACGCAAAACATCAACAAAATTTATCGCGTTTTAAAGTTGATATCGCTTTTGTTTATAACTTCCACATTTATTCGAATTGTGCAACGAAACTTTGTAGACAATCGCGGAGACACATTTTCTACTGAAGTACCAAGTTTCAGAAGTGCAGCTCTTGTACTACCGGAGAAATGTCGATACAATCTGAATACGCAAAACATCAACAAAATTAAGCGCGTTTTAAAGTTGATATCGCTTTTGTTTATAACTTCCACATTTATTCGAATTGTGCAAAGTAACTTTGTAGACAATTGCGGAGACACATTTTCTAGTGAAGTACCAAGTTTCAGAAGTGCAGCTCTTGTACTACCGGAGATATGTCGATACCAACTGAATACGCAAAACATCTACAAAATTTGGTGCGTTTTAAAGTTGATAGCGCTTTTGTTTATAACTTCCACATTTATTTAAATTGTGCCACGAAACTTTGCAGACAATCGCGGAGAGGCATTTTCTACTGAAGTACCAAGTTTCAGAAGTGCAGCTGTTGAACTGCCGTAGATATGTCGATACAAACTGAATACGCAAATCATCAACAAAATTTAGCGCGTTTTAAACTTGATATCGCTTTTGATTATAACTTCCACATTTTTTCGAATTGTGCCACGAAACTTTGCAGACCATCGCGGATAGGCCTTTTCTACTAAAGTACCAAGTTTCAGAAGTGCAGCTCTTGTACTACCGGAGATATGTCGATACAAACTGAATACGCAAAACATCTACAAAATTTAGTGCGTTTTAAAGTTGATAGCGCTTTTGTTTATAACTTCCACATTTATTCGAATTGTGCCACGAAACTTTGCAGACAATCGCGGAGAGGCATTTTCTACTGAAGTACCAAGTTTCAAAAGTGCAGTTCTTGTACTGCCGTAGATATGTCGATACAAACGTAATACGCAAAACATCAACAAAATTTATCGCGTTTTAAACTTGATAGCGCTTTTGTTTATAACTTCCACATTTATTAGAATTGTGCCACGAAACTTTGCAGACCATCGCGAAGAAGCAATTTCTACTAAAGTACCAAGTTTTAGAAGTGCAGCTCTTGTACTGCCGGAGATATGTCGATACAAACTGAATACGCAAAACATCAACAAAATTTAGCGCGTTTTAAAGTTGATATCGCTTTTGTTTATAACTTCCACATTTATTCGAATTGTGCCACGAAACTTTGTAGAAAGTCGCGGAGACACATTTTCTACTGAAGTACCCAGCTTCAGAAGTGCAGCTCTTGTACTACCGGAGATATGTCGATACAAACTGAATACGCAAAACATCAACAAAATTTATCGCGTTTTAAAGTTGATATCGCTTTTGTTTATAACTTCCACATTTATTCGAATTGTGCAACGAAACTTTGTAGACAATCGCGGAGACACATTTTCTAGTGAAGTTCCAAGTTTCAGAAGTGCAGTTCTTGTACTGCCGGAGATATGTCGATACAAACTGAATACGCAAAACATCAACAAAATTTAGCGCGTTTTAAAGTTGATATCGCTTTTGTTTATAACTTCCACATTTATTCTGATTGTGCCACGAAACTTTGCAGACCATCGCGGAGACACATTTTCTACTGAAGTACCAAGTTTTAGAAGTGCAGCTCTTGTACTGCCGGAGATATGTCGATGCAAACTGAATACGCAAAACATCAACAAAATTTAGCGCGTTTTAAACTTGATATCGCTTTTGATTATAACTTCCACATTTTTTCGAATTGTGCCACGAAACTTTGCAGACGATCGCAGATACGCATTTACTACTGAAGTACCAAGTTTCAGAAGTGCAGCTCTTGTACTGCCGGAGATATGTCGATAGAAACTGAATACGCAAAACATCAACAAAATTTAGCGCGTTTTAAAGTTGATATCGCTTTTGTTTATAACTTCAACATTTATTCGAATTGTGCCACGAAACTTTGCAGACGATCGCTGATAGGCATTTTCTACTGAAGTCCAAAGTTTCAGAAGTGCAGCTCTTGTACTACCGGAGATGTGTCGATACAAACTGAATACGCAAAACATCTACAAAATTTAGTGCGTTTTAAAGTTGATACGCTTTTGTTTATAACTTCCACATTTATTAGAATTGTGCAACGAAACTTTGCAGACCATCGCGGAGAGGCAATTCGTACTGAAGTACCAAGTTTTAGAAGTGCAGCTCTAGTACTGCCGGAGAAATGTCGATACAAACTGAATACGCAAAACATCAACAAAATTTAGCGCGTTTTAAAGTTGATATCGCTTTTGTTTATAACTTCCACATTTATTCGAATTGTGAAACGAAACTTTGTAGACAGTCGCGGAGACACATTTTCTACTGAAGTACCAAGCTTCAGAAGTGCAGCTCTTGTACTACCGGAGATATGTAAATACAAACTGAATACGTAAAACATCAACAAAATTTATCCGGTTTTAAAGTTGATATCGCTTTTGTTTATAACTTCCACATTTATACGAATTGTGCAACGAAACTTTGTGGACAATCGCGGAGACACATTTTCTAGTGAAGTACCAAGTTTCAGAAGTGCAGCTCTTGTACTGCCGGAGATATGTCGATACAAACTGAATACGCAAAACATCAACAAAATTTAGCGCGTTTTAAAGTTGATATCGCATTTGTTTATAACTTCCACATTTATTCTGATTGTGCCACGAAACTTTGCAGACCATCGGGGAGAGGCATTTTGCTACTGAAGTACCAAGTTTTAGAAGTGCAGCTCTTGTACTGCCGGAGATATGTCGATGCAAACTGAATACGCAAAACATCAACAAAATTTAGCGCGTTTTAAAGTTGATATCGCTTTTGTTTATAACTTCCACATTTTTTCGAATTGTGCCACGAAACTTTGCAGACGATCGCTGATAGGCATTTTCTACTGAAGTAATAAGTTTCAGAAGTGCAGCTCTTGTACTACCGGAGATGTGTCGATACAAACTGAATACGCAAAACATCAACAAAATTTAGCGCGTTTTAAACTTGATATCGCTTTTGATTATAACTTCCCCATTTTTTCGAATTGTGCAACGAAACTTCGCAGACGATCGCGGATAGGCATTTTCTACTGAAGTACCAAGTTTCAGAAGTGCAGCTCTTGTACTACCGAAGAAATGTCGATACAAACTGAATACGCAAAACATCAACAAAATTTATCGCGTTTTAAAGTTGATATCGCTTTTGTTTATAACTTCCACATGTATTCGAATTGTGCAACGAAACTTTGTAGACAATTGCGGAGACACATTTTCTAGTGAAGTACCAAGTTTCAGAAGTGCAGCTCTTGTACTACCGGAGATATGTCGATACAAACTGAATACGCAAAACATCTACAAAATTTAGTGCGTTTTAAAGTTGATAGCGCTTTTGTTTATAACTTCCACATTTATTTGAATTGTGCCACGAAACTTTGCAGACCATCGCGGAAGGGCAATTTCTACTGAAGTACCAAGTTTTCGAAGTGCAGCTCTTGGTCTGCCGGAGGTATATCGATACAAACTGAATACGCAAAACATCAACAAAATTTAGCGCGTTTTAAAGTTGATATCGCTTTTGTTTATAACTTCCACATTTATTCGAGTTGTGAAACGAAACTTTGTAGACAGTCGCGGAGACACATTTTCTACTGAAGTACCAAGCTTCAGAAGTGCAGCTCTTGTACTACCGGAGATATGTCGATACAAACTGAATACGCAAAACATCAACAAAATTTATCGCGTTTTAAAGTTGATATCGCTTTTGTTTATAACTTCCACATTTATTCGAATTGTGCAACGAAACTTTGTAGACAATCGCGGAGACACATTTTCTACTGAAGTACCAAGTTTCAGAAGTGCAGCTCTTGTACTACCGGAGAAATGTCGATACAATCTGAATACGCAAAACATCAACAAAATTAAGCGCGTTTTAAAGTTGATATCGCTTTTGTTTATAACTTCCACATTTATTCGAATTGTGCAAAGTAACTTTGTAGACAATTGCGGAGACACATTTTCTAGTGAAGTACCAAGTTTCAGAAGTGCAGCTCTTGTACTACCGGAGATATGTCGATACCAACTGAATACGCAAAACATCTACAAAATTTGGTGCGTTTTAAAGTTGATAGCGCTTTTGTTTATAACTTCCACATTTATTTAAATTGTGCCACGAAACTTTGCAGACAATCGCGGAGAGGCATTTTCTACTGAAGTACCAAGTTTCAGAAGTGCAGCTGTTGAACTGCCGTAGATATGTCGATACAAACTGAATACGCAAATCATCAACAAAATTTAGCGCGTTTTAAACTTGATATCGCTTTTGATTATAACTTCCACATTTTTTCGAATTGTGCCACGAAACTTTGCAGACCATCGCGGATAGGCCTTTTCTACTAAAGTACCAAGTTTCAGAAGTGCAGCTCTTGTACTACCGGAGATATGTCGATACAAACTGAATACGCAAAACATCTACAAAATTTAGTGCGTTTTAAAGTTGATAGCGCTTTTGTTTATAACTTCCACATTTATTCGAATTGTGCCACGAAACTTTGCAGACAATCGCGGAGAGGCATTTTCTACTGAAGTACCAAGTTTCAAAAGTGCAGTTCTTGTACTGCCGTAGATATGTCGATACAAACGTAATACGCAAAACATCAACAAAATTTATCGCGTTTTAAACTTGATAGCGCTTTTGTTTATAACTTCCACATTTATTAGAATTGTGCCACGAAACTTTGCAGACCATCGCGAAGAAGCAATTTCTACTAAAGTACCAAGTTTTAGAAGTGCAGCTCTTGTACTGCCGGAGATATGTCGATACAAACTGAATACGCAAAACATCAACAAAATTTAGCGCGTTTTAAAGTTGATATCGCTTTTGTTTATAACTTCCACATTTATTCGAATTGTGCCACGAAACTTTGTAGAAAGTCGCGGAGACACATTTTCTACTGAAGTACCCAGCTTCAGAAGTGCAGTTCTTGTACTGCCGGAGATATGTCGATACAAACTGAATACGCAAAACATCAACAAAATTTAGCGCGTTTTAAAGTTGATATCGCTTTTGTTTATAACTTCCACATTTATTCTGATTGTGCCACGAAACTTTGCAGACCATCGCGGAGACACATTTTCTACTGAAGTACCAAGTTTTAGAAGTGCAGCTCTTGTACTGCCGGAGATATGTCGATGCAAACTGAATACGCAAAACATCAACAAAATTTAGCGCGTTTTAAACTTGATATCGCTTTTGATTATAACTTCCACATTTTTTCGAATTGTGCCACGAAACTTTGCAGACGATCGCAGATACGCATTTACTACTGAAGTACCAAGTTTCAGAAGTGCAGCTCTTGTACTGCCGGAGATATGTCGATAGAAACTGAATACGCAAAACATCAACAAAATTTAGCGCGTTTTAAAGTTGATATCGCTTTTGTTTATAACTTCAACATTTATTCGAATTGTGCCACGAAACTTTGCAGACGATCGCTGATAGGCATTTTCTACTGAAGTCCAAAGTTTCAGAAGTGCAGCTCTTGTACTACCGGAGATGTGTCGATACAAACTGAATACGCAAAACATCTACAAAATTTAGTGCGTTTTAAAGTTGATACGCTTTTGTTTATAACTTCCACATTTATTAGAATTGTGCAACGAAACTTTGCAGACCATCGCGGAGAGGCAATTCGTACTAAAGTACCAAGTTTTAGAAGTGCAGCTCTTGTACTGCCGGAGAAATGTCGATACAAACTGAATACGCAAAACATCAACAAAATTTAGCGCGTTTTAAAGTTGATATCGCTTTTGTTTATAACTTCCACATTTATTCGAATTGTGAAACGAAACTTTGTAGACAGTCGCGGAGACACATTTTCTACTGAAGTACCAAGCTTCAGAAGTGCAGCTCTTGTACTACCGGAGATATGTAAATACAAACTGAATACGCAAAACATCAACAAAATTTATCCGGTTTTAAAGTTGATATCGCTTTTGTTTATAACTTCCACATTTATACGAATTGTGCAACGAAACTTTGTGGACAATCGCGGAGACACATTTTCTAGTGAAGTACCAAGTTTCAGAAGTGCAGCTCTTGTACTGCCGGAGATATGTCGATACAAACTGAATACGCAAAACATCAACAAAATTTAGCGCGTTTTAAAGTTGATATCGCATTTGTTTATAACTTCCACATTTATTCTGATTGTGCCACGAAACTTTGCAGACCATCGGGGAGAGGCATTTTCTACTGAAGTACCAAGTTTTAGAAGTGCAGCTCTTGTACTGCCGGAGATATGTCGATGCAAACTGAATACGCAAAACATCAACAAAATTTAGCGCGTTTTAAAGTCGATATCGCTTTTGTTTATAACTTCCACATTTTTTCGAATTGTGCCACGAAACTTTGCAGACGATCGCTGATAGGCATTTTCTACTGAAGTAATAAGTTTCAGAAGTGCAGCTCTTGTACTACCGGAGATGTGTCGATACAAACTGAATACGCAAAACATCTACAAAATTTAGTGCGTTTTAAAGTTGATATCGCTTTTGTTTATAACTTCCACATTTTTTCGAATTGTGCAACGCAACTTTCCAGACCATCACGGGGAGGCATTTTCAAATGAAGTACCAAGTTTCAGAAGTGCAGCTCTTGTACTACCGGAGATATGTCGATACAAACTGAATACGCAAAACATCAACAAAATTTAGCGCGTTTTACAGTTGATATCGCTTTTGTTTATAACTTCCACATTTATTCGAATTGTGCAACGAAATTTGCAGACGATCGCGGATAGGCATTTTCTACTGAAGTACCAAGTTTCAGAAGTGCAGCTCTTGTACTGCCGTAGATATGTCGATACAAACTGAATACGCAAAACATCAACAAAATTTAGCGCGTTTTAAACTTGATATCGCTTTTGATTATAACTTCCACATTTTTTCGAATTGTGCCACGAAACTTTGCAGACGATCGCGGATAGGCATTTTCTACTGAAGTACCAAGTTTCAGAAGTGCAGCTCTTTTACTGCCGGAGATATGTCGATAGAAACTGAATACGCAAAACATCAACAAAATTTAGCGCGTTTTAAAGTTGATATCGCTTTTGTTTATAACTTCCCCATTTTTTCGAATTGTGCCACGAAACTTTGCAGACGATCGCTGATAGGAATTTTCTACTGAAGTACTAAGTTTCAGAAGTGCAGCTCTTGTACTACCGGAGATGTGTCGATACAAACTGAATACGCAAAACATCTACAAAATTTAGTGCGTTTTAAAGTTGATAGCGCTTTTGTTTATAACTTCCACATTTATTCGAATTGTGCCACGAAACTTTGCAGACCATCGCGGAGAGGCAATTTCTACTGAAGTACCAAGTTTTAAAAGTGCAGCTCTTGTACTGCCGAAGATATGTCGATACAAACTGAATACGCAAAACATCAACAAAATTTAGCGCGTTTTAAAGTTGATATCGCTTTTGTTTATAACTTCAACATTTATTCGAATTGTGAAACGAAACTTTGTAGACAGTCGCGGAGACACATTTTCTAGTGAAGTACCAAGCTTCAGAAGTGCAGCTCTTGTACTACCGGAGATATGTAAATACAAACTTAATACGCAAAACATCAACAAAATTTATCGCGTTTTAAAGTTGATATCGCTTTTGTTTATAACTTCCACATTTTTTCGAAGTGTGCAACGCAACTTTGCAGACCATCGCGGAGAGGCATTTTCCAATGAAGTACCAAGTTTCAGAAGTGCAGCTCTTGTACTACCGGAAATATGTCGATACAAACTGAATACGCAAAACATCAACAAAATTTAGCGCGTTTTACAGTTGATATCGCTTTTGTTTATAACTTCCACACTTATTCGAATTGTGCCACGAAACTTTGTAGACAATCGCGGAGACACAATTTCTAGTGAAGTACCAAGTTTCAGAAGTGCAGCTCTTGTACTACCGGAGATATGTCGATACAAACTGAATACGCAAAACATCTACAAAATTTAGTGCGTTTTAAAGTTGATAGCGCTTTCGTTTATAACTTCCACATTTATTCGAATTGTGCCACGAAACTTTGCAGACGATCGCGGATAGGCGTTTTCTACTGAAGTACCAAGTTTCAGAAGTGCAGCTCTTGTACTACCGGAGAAATGTCGATACAAACTGAATACGCAAAACATCAACAAAATTAAGCGCGTTTTTAAAGTTGATATCGCTTTTGTTTTAACTTCCACATTTATTCGAATTGTGCAACGTAACTTTGTAGACAATTGCGGAGACACATTTTCTAGTGAAGTACCAAGTTTCAGAAGTGCAGCTCTTGTACTACCGGAGATATGTCGATACCAACTGAATACGCAAAACATCTACAAAATTTAGTGCGTTTTAAAGTTGATAGCGCTTTTGTTTATAACTTCCACATTTATTCGAATTGTGCCACGAAACTTTGCAGACAATCGCGGAGAGGCATTTTCTACTGAAGTACCAAGTTTCAGAAGTGCAGCTCTTGTACTGCCGTAGATATGTCGATACAAACTGAATACGCAAAACATCAACAAAATTTAGCGCGTTTTAAACTTGATATCGCTTTTGATTATAACTTCCACATTTTTTCGAATTGTGCCACGAAACTTTGCAGACGATCGCGGATAGGCATTTTCTACTGAAGTACCAAGTTTCAGAAGTGCAGCTCTGGTACTGCCGGAGATAGTTCGATAGAAACTGAATACGCAAAACATCAACAAAATTTAGCGCGTTTGAAAGTTGATATCGCTTTTGTTTATAACTTCCCCATTTTTTCGAATTGTGCCACGAAACTTTGCAGACGATCGCGGATAGGCATTTTCTACTGAAGTACCAAGTTTCAGAAGTGCAGCTCTTGTACTACCGGAGATGTGTCGATACAAACTGAATACGCAAAACATCTACAAAATTTAGTGCGTTTTAAAGTTGATAGCGCTTTAGTTTATAACTTCCACATTTATTTGAATTGTGCCACGAAACTTTGCAGACCATCGCGGAAGGGCAATTTCTACTGAAGTACCAAGTTTTCGAAGTGCAGCTCTTGGTCTGCCGGAGATATATCGATACAAACTGAATACGCAAAACATCAACAAAATTTAGCGCGTTTTAAAGTTGATATCGCTTTTGTTTATAACTTCCACATTTATTCGAATTGTGAAACGAAACTTTGTAGACAGTCGCGGAGACACATTTCCTACTGAAGTACCAAGCTTCAGAAGTGCAGCTCTCGAACTACCGGAGATATGTCGATACAAACTGAATACGCAAAACATCAACAAAATTTATCGCGTTTTAAAGTTGATATCGCTTTTGTTTATAACTTCCACATTTATTCGAATTGTGCAACGAAACTTTGTAGACAATCGCGGAGACACATTTTCTAGTGAAGTACCAAGTTTCAGAAGTGCAGCTCTTGTACTGCCGGAGATATGTCGATACAAACTGAATACGCAAAACATCAACAAAATTAAGCGCGTTTTAAAGTTGATATCGCATTAGTTTGTAACTTCCACATTTATTCTGATTGTGCCACGAAACTTTGCAGACCATCGCGGAGAGGCATTTTCTACTGAAGTACCAAGTTTTAGAAGTGCAGCTTTGGTACTGCCGGAGATATGTCGATGCAAACTGAATACGCAAAACATCAACAAAATTTAGCGCGTTTTAAAGTTGATATCGCTTTTGTTTATAACTTCCACATTTATTCGAATTGTCAAACGAAACTTTGTAGACAGTCGCGGAGACACATTTTCTACTGAAGTACCAAGTTTCAGAAGTGCAGCTCTTATACTACCGGAGATATGTCGATACAAACTGAATACGCAAAACATCTACAAAATTTAGTGCGTTTTAAAGTTGATATCGCTTTTGTTTATAACTTCCACATTTTTTCGAATTGTGCAACGCAACTTTGCAGACCATCACGGGGAGGCATTTTCCAATGAAGTCCCAAGTTTCAGAAGTGCAGCTCTTGTACGACCGGAGATATGTCGATACAAACTGAATACGCAAAACATCAACAAAATTTAGCGCGTTTTACAGTTGATATCGCTTTTGTTTATAACTTCCACATTTATTCGAATTGTGCAACGAAATTTGCAGACAATCGCGGAGAGGCATTTTCTACTGAAGTACCAAGTTTCAGAAGTGCAGCTCTTGTACTGCCGTAGATATGTCGATACAAACTGAATACGCAAAACATCAACAAAATTTAGCGCGTTTTAAACTTTATATCGCTTTTGATTATAACTTCCACATTTTTTCGAATTGTGCCACGAAACTCTGCAGACGATCGCGGATAGGCATTTTCTACTGAAGTACCAAGTTTCAGAAGTGCAGCTCTGATACTGCCGGAGATATGTCGATAGAAACTGAATACGCAAAACATCAACAAAATTTAGCGCGTTTTAAAGTTGATATCGCTTTTGTTTATAACTTCCCCATTTTTTCGAACTGTGCCACGAAACTTTGCAGACAATCGCTGATAAGAATTTTCTACTGAAGTACCATGTTTCAGAAGTGCAGCTCTTGTACTACCGGAGATGTGTCGATACAAACTGAATACGCAAAACATCTACAAAATTTAGTGCGTTTTAAAGTTGATAGCGCTTTTGTTTATAACTTCCACATTTATTCGAATTGTGCCACGAAACTTTGCAGACATCGCGGAGACGCAATTTCTACTGAAGTACCAAGTTTTAAAAGTGCAGCTCTAGTACTGCCGGAGATATGTCGATACAAACTGAATACGCAAAACATCAACAAAATTTAGCGCGTTTTAAAGTGGATATCGCTTTTGTTTATAACTTAAACATTTATTCGAATTGTGAAACGAAACTTTGTAGACAGTCGCGGAGACACATTTTCTAGTGAAGTACCAAGCTTCAGAAGTGCAGCTCTTGTACTACCGGAGATATGTAAATACAAACTTAATACGCAAAACATCAACAAAATTTATCGCGTTTTAAAGTTGATATCGCTTTTGTTTATAACTTCCACATTTTTTCGAATTGTGCCACGCAACTTTGCAGACCATCGCGGAGAGGCATTTTCTAATGAAGTACCAAGTTTCAGCAGTGCAGCTCTTGTACTACCGGAGATATGTCGATACAAACTGAATACGCAAAACATCAACAAAATTTAGCGCGTTTTACAGTTGATATCGCTTTTGTTTATAACTTCCACATTTATTCGAATTGTGCAACGAAACTTTGTAGACAATCGCGGAGACACAATTTCTAGTGAAGTACCAAGTTTCAGAAGTGCAGCTCTTGTACTACCGGAGATATGTCGATGCAAACTGAATACGCAAAACATCTACAAAATTTAGCGCGTTTTAAAGTTGATATCGCTTTTGTTTATAACTTCCACATTTATTCGAATTGTGCAACGAAACTTTGTAGACAGTCGCGGAGACACATTTTCTACTGAAGTACCAAGTTTCAGAAGTGCAGCTCTTATACTACCGGAGATGTGTCGATACAAACTGAATACGCAAAACATCTACAAAATTTAGTGCGTTTTAAAGTTGATAGCGCTTTTGTTTATAACTTCCACAATTATTCGAATTGTGCCACGAAACTTTGCAGACAATCGCGGAGAGGCATTTTCTACTGAAGTACCAAGTTTCAGAAGAGCAGCCTTGGTACTACCGTAGATATGTCGATACAAACTGAATACGCAAAACATCAACAAAATTTAGCGCGTTTTAAACTTGATATCGCTTTTGATTATAACTTCCACATTTTTTCGAAACTTTGCAGACGATCGCGGATAGGAATTTTCTACTGAAGTACCAAGATTAAGAAGTGCAGCTCTTGTACTGCCGGAGATAGTTCGATAGAAACTGAATACGCAAAACATCAACAAAATTTAGCGCGTTTTAAAGTTGATATCGCTTTTGTTTATAACTTCCCCATTTTTTCGAATTGTGCAACGAAACTTTGTAGACAATCGCGAAGACACATTTTCTAGTGAAGTACCAAGTTTCAGAAGTGCAGCTCTTGTACTACCGGAGAAATGTCGATACAATCTGAATACGCAAAACATCAACAAAATTAAGCGCGTTTTAAAGTTGATATCGCTTTTGTTTATAACTTCCACATTTATTCGAATTGTGCAACGTAACTTTGTAGACAATTGCGGAGACACATTTTCTAGTGAAGTACCAAGTTTCTGAAGTGCAGCTCTTGTACTACCGGAGATATGTCGATACCAACTGAATACGCAAAACATCTACAAAATTTAGTGCGTTTTAAAGTTGATAGCGCTTTTGTTTATAACTTCCACATTTATTTGAATTGTGCCACGAAACTTTGCAGACAATCGCGGAGAGGCATTTTCTACTGAAGTACCAAGTTTCAGTAGTGCAGCTGTTGTAATGCCGTAGATATGTCGATACAAACTGAATACGCAAAACATCAACAAAATTTAGCGCGTTTTAAACTTGATATCGCTTTTGATTATAACTTCCACATTTTTTCGAATTGTGCCACGAAACTTTGCAGACGATCGCGGATAGGCATTTTTTACTAAAGTACCAAGTTTCAGAGGTGCAGCTCTTGTACTGCCGGAGATAGTTCGATAGAAACTGAATACGCAAAACATCAACAAAATTTAGCGCGTTGTAAAGTTGATATCGCTTTTGTTTATAACTTCCCCATTTTTTCGAATTGTGCCACGAAATTTTCAGACGATCGCGGATAGGCATTTTCTACTGAAGTACCAAGTTTCAGAAGTGCAGCTCTTGTACTACCGGAGATGTGTCGATACAAACTGAATACGCAAAACATCTACAAAATTTAGTGCGTTTTAAAGTTGATAGCGCTTTAGTTTATAACTTCCACATTTATTTGAATTGTGCCACGAAACTTTGCAGACCATCGCGGAAGGGCAATTTCTACTGAAGTACCAAGTTTTCGAAGTGCAGCTCTTGGTCTGCCGGAGATATATCGATACAAACTGAATACGCAAAACATCAACAAAATTTAGCGCGTTTTAAAGTTGATATCGCTTTTGTTTATAACTTCCACATTTATTCGAATTGTGAAACGAAACTTTGTAGACAGTCGCGGAGACACATTTCCTACTGAAGTACCAAGCTTCAGAAGTGCAGCTCTTGAACTACCGGAGATATGTCGATACAAACTGAATACGCAAAACATCAACAAAATTTATCGCGTTTTAAAGTTGATATCGCTTTTGTTTATAACTTCCACATTTATACGAATTGTGCAACGAAACTTTGTAGACAATCGCGGAGACACATTTTCTAGTGAAGTACCAAGTTTCAGAAGTGCAGCTCTTGTACTGCCGGAGATATGTCGATACAAACTGAATACGCAAAACATCAACAAAATTCAGCGCGTTTTAAAGTTGATATCGCATTTGTTTGTAACTTCCACATTTATTCTGATTGTGCCACGAAACTTTGCAGACCATCGGGGAGAGGCATTTTCTACTGAAGTACCAAGTTTTAGAAGTGCAGCTTTTGTACTGCCGGAGATATGTCGATGCAAACTGAATACGCAAAACATCAACAAAATTTAGCGCGTTTTAAAGTTGATATCGCTTTTGTTTATAACTTCCACATTTATTCGAATTGTCAAACGAAACTTTGTAGACAGTCGCGGAGACACATTTTCTAGTGAAGTACAAAGTTTCAGAAGTGCAGCTCTTATACTACCGGAGATATGTCGATACAAACTGAATACGCAAAACATCTACAAAATTTAGTGCGTTTTAAAGTTGATATCGCTTTTGTTTATAACTTCCACATTTTTTCGAATTGTGCAACGCAACTTTGCAGACCATCACGGGGAGGCATTTTCCAATGAAGTCCCAAGTTTCAGAAGTGCAGCTCTTGTACGACCGGAGATATGTCGATACAAACTGAATACGCAAAACATCAACAAAATTTAGCGCGTTTTACAGTTGATACCGCTTTTGTTTATAACTTCCACATTTATTCGAATTGTGCAACGAAATTTGCAGACAATCGCGGAGAGGCATTTTCTACTGAAGTACCAAGTTTCAGAAGTGCAGCTCTTGTACTGCCGTAGATATGTCGATACAAACTGAATACGCAAAACATCAACAACATTTAGCGCGTTTTAAACTTGATATCGCTTTTGATTATAACTTCCACATTTTTTCGAATTGTGCCACGAAACTCTGCAGACGATCGCGGATAGGCATTTTCTACTGAAGTACCAAGTTTCAGAAGTGCAGCTCTGATACTGCCGGAGATATGTCGATAGAAACTGAATACGCAAAACATCAACAAAATTTAGCGCGTTTTAAAGTTGATATCGCTTTTGTTTATAACTTCCCCATTTTTTCGAACTGTGCCACGAAACTTTGCAGACAATCGCTGATAAGAATTTTCTACTGAAGTACCATGTTTCAGAAGTGCAGCTCTTGTACTACCGGAGATGTGTCGATACAAACTGAATACGCAAAACATCTACAAAATTTAGTGCGTTTTAAAGTTGATAGCGCTTTTGTTTATAACTTCCACATATATTCGAATTGTGCCACGAAACTTTGCAGACATCGCGGAGAGGCAATTTCTACTGAAGTACCAAGTTTTAAAAGTGCAGCTCTAGTACTGCCGGAGATATGTCGATACAAACTGAATACGCAAAACATCAACAAAATTTAGCGCGTTTTAAAGTTGATATCGCTTTTGTTTATAACTTAAACATTTATTCGAATTGTGAAACGAAACTTTGTAGACAGTCGCGGAGACACATTTTCTAGTGAAGTACCAAGCTTCAGAAGTGCAGCTCTTGTACTACCGGAGATATGTAAATACAAACTTAATACGCAAAACATCAACAAAATTTATCGCGTTTTAAAGTTGATATCGCTTTTGTTTATAACTTCCACATTTTTTCGAATTGTGCCACGCAACTTTGCAGACCATCGCGGAGAGGCATTTTCAAATGAAGTACCAAGTTTCAGCAGTGCAGCTCTTGTACTACCGGAGATATGTCGATACAAACTGAATACGCAAAACATCAACAAAATTTAGCGCGTTTTACAGTTGATAGCGCTTTTGTTTATAACTTCCACATTTATTCAAATTGTGCAACGAAACTTTGTAGACAATCGCGGAGACACCATTTCTAGTGAAGTACCAAGTTTCAGAAGTGCAGCTCTTGTACTACCGGAGATATGTCGATACAAACTGAATACGCAAAACATCTACAAAATTTAGCGCGTTTTAAAGTTGATATCGCTTTTGTTTATAACTTCCACATTTATTCGAATTGTGCAACGAAACTTTGTAGACAGTCGCGGAGACACATTTTCTACTGAAGTACCAAGTTTCAGAAGTGCAGCTCTTATACTACCGGAGATGTGTCGATACAAACTGAATACGCAAAACATCTACAAAATTTAGTGCGTTTTAAAGTTGATAGCGCTTTTGTTTATAACTTCCACAATTATTCGAATTGTGCCACGAAACTTTGCAGACAATCGCGGAGAGGCATTTTCTACTGAAGTACCAAGTTTCAGAAGAGCAGCCTTTGTACTACCGTAGATATGTCGATACAAACTGAATACGCAAAACATCAACAAAATTTAGCGCGTTTTAAACTTGATATCGCTTTTGATTATAACTTCCACATTTTTTCGAATTGTGCCACGAAACTTTGCAGACGATCGCGGATAGGCATTTTCTACTGAAGTACCAAGTTTAAGAAGTGCAGCTCTTGTACTGCCGGAGATAGTTCGATAGAAACTGAATAGGCAAAACATCAACAAAATTTAGCGCGTTTTAAAGTTGATATCGCTTTTGTTTATAACTTCCCCATTTTCTCGAATTGTGCCACGAAACTTTGCAGACGATCGCGGATAGGCATTTTCTACTGAAGTACCAAGTTTCAGAAGTGCAACTCTTGTACTACCGGAGATGTGTCGATACAAACTGAATACGAAAAACATCTACAAAATTTAGCGCGTTTTAAACTTGATATCGCTTTTGTTTATAACTTCCACATTTATGCGAATTGTGAAACGAAACTTTGTAGACAGTCGCGGAGACACATTTTCTACTGAAGTACCAAGCTTCAGACGTGCAGCTCTTGTACTACCGGAGATATGTCGATACAAACTGAATACGCAAAACATCAACAAAATTTATCGCGTTTTAAAGTTGATATCGCTTTTGTTTATAACTTCCACATTTATTCGAATTGTGCAACGAAACTTTGTAAACAATCGCGGAGACACATTTTCTAGTGAAGTACCAAGTTTCAGAAGTGCAGCTCTTGTACTGCCGGAGATATGTCGATACAAACTGAATACGCAAAACATCAACAAAATTTAGCGCGTTTTAAACTTGATATCGCTTTTGTTTATAACTTCCACATTTATTTTGATTGTGCCACGAAACTTTGCAGACCATCGCGGAGAGGCATTTTCTACTGAAGTACCAAGTTTTAGAAGTGCAGCTCTTGTACTACCGGAGATGTGTCGATGCAAACTGAATACGCAAAACATCAACAAAATTTAGCGCGTTTTAAAGTTGATATCGCTTTTGTTTATAACTTCCACATTTATTCGAATTGTGCAACGAAACTTTGTAGACAGTCGCGGAGACACATTTTCTACTGAAGTACCAAGTTTCAGAAGTGCAGCTATTATACTACCGGAGATGTGTCGATACAAACTGAATACGCAAAACATCTACAAAATTTAGTGCGTTTTAAAGTTGATAGCGCTTTTGTTTATAACTTCCACATTTATTCGAATTGTGCCACGAAACTTTGCAGACAATCGCGGAGAGGCATTTACTACTGAAGTAACAAGTTTCAGAAGTGCAGCTCTTGTACTGCCGTAGATATGTCGATACAAACTGAATACGCAAAACATCAACAAAATTTAGCGCGTTTTAAACTTGATATCGCTTTTGATTATAACTTCCACATTTTATCGAATTGTGCCACGAAACTTTGCAGACGATCGCGGATAGGCATTTTCTACTGAAGTACCAAGTTTAAGAAGTGCAGCTCTTGTACTGCCGGAGATAGTTCGATAGAAACTGAATACGCAAAACATCAACAAAATTTAGCGCGTTTTAAAGTTGATATCGCTTTTGTTTATAACTTCCCCATTTTTTCGAATTGTGCCACGAAACTTTGCAGACGATCGCGGATAGGCATTTTCTACTGAAGTACCAAGTTTCAGAAGTGCAGCTCTTGTACTACCGGAGATGTGTCGATACAAACTGAATACGCAAAACATCTACAAAATTTAGTGCGTTTTAAAGTTGATAGCGCTTTAGTTTATAACTTCCACATTTATTTGAATTGTGCCACAGAACTTTGCAGACCATCGCGGAAGGGCAATTTCTACTGAACTACCAAGTTTTCGAAGTGCAGCTCTTGGTCTGCCGGAGATATATCGATACAAACTGAATACGCAAAACATCAACAAAATTTAACGCGTTTTAAAGTTGATATCGCTTTTGTTTATAACTTCCACATTTATTCGAATTGTGAAACGAAACTTTGTAGACAGTCGCGGAGACACATTTTCTACTGAAGTACCAAGCTTCAGAAGTGCAGCTCTTGAACTACCGGAGATATGTCGATACAAACTGAATACGCAAAACATCAACAAAATTTATCGCGTTTTAAAGTTGATATCGCTTTTGTTTATAACTTCCACATTTATTCGAATTGTGCAACGAAACTTTGTAGACAATCGCGGAGACACATTTTGTAGTGAAGTACCAAGTTTCAGAAGTGCAGCTCTTGTACTGCCGGAGATATGTCGATACAAACTGAATACGCAAAACATCAACAAAATTTAGCGCGTTTTAAAGGTATATCGCTTTTGTTTATAACTTCCACATTTATTTTGATTGTGCCACGAAACTTTGCAGACGATCGCGGATAGGCATTTTCTACTGAAGTACCAAGTTTAAAAAGTGCAGCTCTTGTACTGCCAGAGATATGTCGATGCAAACTGAATACGCAAAACATCAACAAAATTTAGCGCGTTTTAAAGTTGATATCGCTTTTGTTTATAACTTCCACATTTATTCGAATTGTGCAACGAAACTTTGTAGACAGTCGCGGAGACACATTTTCTACTAAAGTACCAAGCTTCAGAAGTGCAGCTCTTTAACTACCGGAGATATGTCGATACAAACTGAATACGCAAAACATCAACAAAATTTATCGCGTTTTAAAGTTGATATCGCTTTAGTTTATAACTTCCACATTTATTCGAATTGTGCAACGAAACTTTGTAGACAATCGCGGAGACACATTTTCTAGTGAAGTACCAAGTTTCAGAAGTGCAGCTCTTGTACTGCCGGAGATATGTCGATACAAACTGAATACGCAAAACATCAACAAAATTTAGCGCGTTTTAAAGTTGATATCGCTTTTGTTTATAACTTCCACATTTATTTTGATTGTGCCACGAAACTTTGAAGACCATCGCGGAGAGGCATTCTCTACTGAAGTATCAAGTTTTAGAAGTGCAGCTCTTGTACTGCCGGAGATATGTCGATACAAACTGAATACGCAAAACATCAACAAAATTTATCGCGTTTTAAAGTTGATATCGCTTTAGTTTATAACTTCCACATTTATTCGAATTGTGCAACGAAACTTTGTAGACAATCGCGGAGACACATTTTCTAGTGAAGTACCAAGTTTCAGAAGTGCAGCTCTTGTACTGCCGGAGATATGTCGATGCAAACTGAATACGCAAAACATCAACAAAATTTAGCGCGTTTTAAAGTTGATATCGCTTTTGTTTATAACTTCCACATTTATTCGAATTGTGCAACGAAACTTTGTAGACAGTCGCGGAGACACATTTTCTACTGAAGTACCAAGTTTCAGAAGTGCAGCTATTATACTACCGGAGATGTGTCGATACAAACTGAATACGTAAAACATCTACAAAATTTAGTGCGTTTTAAAGTTGATAGCGCTTTTGTTTATAACTTCCACATTAAGTCGAATTGTGCCACGAAACTTTGCAGACAATCGCGGAGAGGCATTTTCTACTGAAGTACCAAGTTTTAGTAGTGCAGCTCTTGCACTCCCGTAATTATGTCGATACAAACTGAATACGCAAAACATCAACAAAAATGAGCGCGTTTTAAACTTGATTCCGCTTTTGATTATAACTTCCACATGTATTCGAATTGTGCCACGAAACTTTGCAGACGATCGCGGATAGGCTTTTTCTACTGAAGTACCAAGTTTCAGAAGTGCAGCTCTTGTACTGCCGGAGATATGTCGATAGAAACTGAATACGAAAAACATCAACAAAATTTAGCGCGTTTTACAGTTTATATCGCTTTTGTTTATAACTTCCACATTTATTCGAATTGTGCGACGAAACTTTGGAGACAATCGCGGACACACTATTTCTAGTGAAGTACCAAGTTTCAGAAGTGCAGCTCTTGTACTACCGGAGATATGTCGATACAAACTGAATACGCAAAACATCTACAAAATTTAGTGCGTTTTAAAGTTGATTGCGCTTTTGTTTATAACTTCCATATTTATTCGAATTGTGCCACGAAACTTTGCAGATCATCGCGGAGAGGCATTCTCTACTGAAGTACCAAGTTTCAGAAGTGCAGCTCTTGTACTACCGGAGAAATGTCGATACAAACTGAATACGCAAAACATCAACAAAATTTAGCGCGTTTTAAACTTGATATCGCTTTTGATTATAACTTCCACATTTTTTCGAATTGTGCCACGAAACTTGGCAGACGATCGCGGATAGGCATTTTCTACTGAAGTACCAAGTTTCAGAAGTGCAGCTCTTGTACTGCCGGAGATATATCGATACAAACTGAATACGCAAAACATCAACAAAATTTAGCGCGTTTTACAGTTGATATCGCTTTTGTTTATAACTTCCACATTTATTCGAATTGTGCAACGAAACTTTGGAGACAATCGCGGACACACATTTCCTTGTGAAGTACCAAGTTTCAGAAGTGCAGCTCTTGTACTACCGGAGATATGTCGATACAAACTGAATACGCAAAACATCTACAAAATTTAGTGCGTTTTAAAGTTGATAGCGCTTTTGTTTATAACTTCCACATTTATTCGAATTGTGCCACGAAACTTTGCAGACAATCGCGGAGAGGCATTTTCTTCTGAAGTACGAAGTTTCAGAAGTGCAGCTCGTGTACTGTCGGAGATATGTCGATAGAAACTGAATACGCAAAACATCAACAAAATTTAGCGCGTTTTAAAGTTGATATCGCTTTTGTTTATAACTTCCCCATTTTTTCGAATTGTGCCACGAAACTTTGCAGACGATCGCGGATAGGCATTTTCTACTGAAGTACCAAGTTTCAGAAGTGCAGCTCTTGTACTGCCGGAGATATGTCGATGCAAACTGAATACGGAAAACATCAACAAAATTTAGCGCGTTTTAAAGTTGATATCGCTTTTGTTTATAACTTCCACATTTATTCGAATTGTGCAACGAAACTTTGTAGACAGTCGCGGAGACACATTTTCTACTGAAGTACCAAGTTTCAGAAGTGCAGCTATTATACTACCGGAGATGTGTCGATACAAACTGAATACGTAAAACATCTACAAAATTTAGTGCGTTTTAAAGTTGATAGCGCTTTTGTTTATAACTTCCACATTAAGTCGAATTGTGCCACGAAACTTTGCAGACAATCGCGGAGAGGCATTTTCTACTTAAGTACCAAGTTTTAGTAGTGCAGCTCTTGCACTCCCGTAATTATGTCGATACAAACTGAATACGCAAAACATCAACAAAATTTAGCGCGTTTTAAACTTGATACCGCTTTTGATTATAACTTCCACATTTTTTCGAATTGTGCCACGAAACTTTGCAGACGATCGCGGATAGGCTTTTTCTACTGAAGTACCAAGTTTCAGAAGTGCAGCTCTTGTACTGCCGGAGATATGTCGATAGAAACTGAATACGAAAAAGATCAACAAAATTTAGCGCGTTTTACAGTTTATATCGCTTTTGTTTATAACTTCCATATTTATTCGAATTGTGCGACGAAACTTTGGAGACAATCGCGGACACACTATTTCTAGTGAAGTACCAAGTTTCAGAAGTGCAGCTCTTGTACTACCGGAGATATGTCGATACAAACTGAATACGCAAAACATCTACAAAATTTAGTGCGTTTGAAAGTTGATAGCGCTTTTGTTTATAACTTCCACATTTATTCGAATTGTGCCACGAAACTTTGCAGACAATCGCGGAGAGGCATTTTCTTCTGAAGTACGGAGGGGCAGAAGTGCAGCTCGTGTACTGCCGGAGATATGTCGATAGAAACTGAATACGCAAAACATCAACAAAATTTAGCGCGTTTTAAAGTTGATATCGCTTTTGTTTATAACTTCCCCATTTTTTCGAATTGTGCTACGAAACTTTGCAGACGATCGCGGATAGGCATTTTCTACTGAAGTACCAAGTTTCAGAAGTGCAGCTCTTGTACTACCGGAGATGTGTCGATAGAAACTGAATACGCAAAACATCAACAAAATTTAGCGCGTTTTAAAGTTGATAGCGCTTTTGTTTATAACTTCCACATTTATTCGAATTGTGCAAGGCAACTTTGTAGACAGTCGCGGAGACACATTTTCTACTGAAGTACCAAGTTTCAGAAGTGCAGCTCTTGTACTACCGGGGTGTCGATACAAACGGAATACGCAAAACATCTACAAAATTTAGTGCGTTTTGAAGTTTATAGCGCTTTTGTTTATAACTTCCACATTTATTAGAATTGTGCAACGAAACTTTGTAGACAGTCGCGGAGACACATTTTCTACTGAAGTACCAAGTTTCAGAAGTGCAGCTCTTATACTACCGGAGATGTGTCGATACAAACTGAATACGCAAAACATCTACAAAATTTAGTGCGTTTTAAAGTTGATAGCGCTTTTGTTTATAACTTCCACATTAATTCGAATTGTGCAACGAAACTTTGCAGACCATCGCGGAGAGGCATTTTCTACTGAAGTACCAAGTTTTAGAAGTGCAGCTCTTGTACTGCCGTAGATATGTCGATACAAACTGAATACGCAAAACATCAACAAAATTTAGCGCGTTTTAAACTTGATATCGCTTTTGATTATAACTTCCACATTTTTTCGAATTGTTCCACGAAACTTTGCAGACGATCGCGGATAGGCATTTTCTACTGAAGTACCAAGTTTCAGAAGTGCAGCTATTGTACTGCCGGAGATATGTCGATACAAACTGAATACGAAAAACATCAACAAAATTTAGCGCGTTTTAAAGTTGATATCGCTTTTGATTATAACTTCCACATTTATTCGAATTGTGCAACGAAACTTTGTAGAAATTTGCGGAGACACATTTTCAACTGAAGTACCAAGTTTCAGAAGGGCAGCTATTATACTACCGGAGATGTGTCGATACAAACTGAATACGCAAAACATCAACAAAATTTAGTGCGTTTTAAAGTTGATAGCGCTTTTGTTTATAACTTAACCATTAATTCGAATTGTGCCACGAAACTTTGCAGACCATCGCGGAGAGGCATTTTCTACTGAAGTACCAAGTTTCAGAAGTGCAGCTCTTGTACTGCCGTAATTATGTCGATACAAACTGAATACGCAAAACATCAACAAAATTTAGCGCGTTTTAAACTTGATATCGCTTTTGATTATAACTTCCACATTTTTTCGAATTGTGCCACGAAACTTTGCAGACGATCGCGGAAGGGTATTTTCTACTGAAGTACCAAGTTTCAGAAGTGCAGCTCTTGTACTGCCGGAGATATGTCGATACAAACTGAATACGCAAAACATCAACAAAATTTAGCGCGTTTTACAGTTGATATCGCTTTTGTTTATAACTTCCACATTTATTCGAATTGTGCAAGGCAACTTTGTAGACAGTCGTGGACACACATTTTCTACTGAAGTACCAAGCTTCAGAAGTGCAGCTCTTTAACTACCGGAGATATGTCGATACAAACTGAATACGCAAAACATCAACAAAATTTATCGCGTTTTAAAGTTGATATCGCTTTTGTTTATAACTTCTACATTTATTCGAATTGTGCAACGAAACTTTGTAGACAATCGCGGAGACACATTTTCTAGTGAAGTACCAAGTTTCAGAAGTGCAGCTCTTGTACTGCCGGAGATATGTCGATACAAACTGAATACGCAAAACATCAACACAATTTAGCGCGTTTTAAAGTTGATATCGCTTTTGTTTATAACTTCCACATTTATTTTGATTGTGCCACGAAACTTTGCAGACCATCGCGGAGAGGCATTTTCTACTGAAGTATCAAGTTTTAGAAGTGCAGCTCTTGTACTGCCGGAGATATGTCGATGCAAACTGAATACGCAAAACATCAACAAAATTTAGCGCGTTTTAAAGTTGATATCGCTTTTGTTTATAACTTCCACATTTATTCGAATTGTGCAACGAAACTTTGTAGACAGTCGCGGAGACACATTTTCTACTGAAGTACCAAGTTTCAGAAGTGCAGCTATTATACTACCGGAGATGTGTCGATACAAACTGAATACGTAAAACATCTACAAAATTTAGTGCGTTTTAAAGTTGATAGCGCTTTTGTTTATAACTTCCACATTAAGTCGAATTGTGCCACGAAACTTTGCAGACAATCGCGGAGAGGCATTTTCTACTTAAGTACCAAGTTTTAGTAGTGCAGCTCTTCCACTCCTGTAATTATGTCGATACAAACTGAATACGCAAAACATCAACAAAATTTAGCGCGTTTTAAACTTGATACCGCTTTTGATTATAACTTCCACATTTTTTCGAATTGTGCCACGAAACTTTGCAGACGATCGCGGATAGGCATTTTCTACTGAAGTACCAAGTTTCAGAAGTGCAGCTCTTGTACTGCCGGAGATATGTCGATAGAAACTGAATACGAAAAACATCAACAAAATTTAGCGCGTTTTACAGTTTATATCGCTTTTGTTTATAACTTCCATATTTATTCGAATTGTGCGACGAAACTTTGGAGACAATCGCGGACACACTATTTCTAGTGAAGTACCAAGTTTCAGAAGTGCAGCTCTTGTACTACCGGAGATATGTCGATACAAACTGAATACGCAAAACATCTACAAAATTTAGTGCGTTTTAAAGTTGATTGCGCTTTTGTTTATAACTTCCACATTTATTCGAATTGTGCCACGAAACTTTGCAGATCATCGCGGAGCGGCATTTTCTACTGAAGTACCAAGTTTCAGACGTGCAGCTCTTGTACTACCGGAGAAATGTCGATACAAACTGAATACGCAAAAACTCAACAAAATTTAGCGCGTTTTAAACTTGATATCGCTTTTGATTATAACTTCCACATTTTTTCGAATTGTGCCACGAAACTTGGCAGACGATCGCGGATAGGCATTTTCTACTGAATTACCAAGTTTCAGAAGTGCAGCTCTTGTACTGCCGGAGATATATCGATACAAACTGAATACGCAAAACATCAACAAAATTTAGCGCGTTTTACAGTTGATATCGCTTTTGTTTATAACTTCCACATTTATTCGAATTGTGCAACGAAACTTTGGAGACAATCGCGGACACACATTTCCTAGTGAAGTACCAAGTTTCAGAAGTGCAGCTCTTGTACTACCGGAGATATGTCGATACAAACTGAATACGCAAAACATCTACAAAATTTAGTGCGTTTTAAAGTTGATAGCGCTTTTGTTTATAACTTCCACATTTATTCGAATTGTGCCACGAAACTTTGCAGATCATCGCGGAGAGGCATTTTCTACTGAAGTACCAAGTTACAGAAACGCAGCTCTTGTACTACCGGAGAAATGTCGATACAAACTGAATACGCAAAACATCAACAAAATTTAGCGCGTTTTAAAGTTGATATCGCTTTTGTTTATAACTTCCACATTTATTCGAATTGTGCCACGAAACTTTGCAGACAATCGCGGAGAGGCATTTTCTAGTGAAGTACCAAGTTTCAGAAGTTCAGCTCTTGTACTACCGGAGATATGTCGATACAAACTGAATACGCAAAACATGTACAAAATTTAGTGCGTTTGAAAGTTGATAGCGCTTTTGTTTATAACTTCCACATTTATTCGAATTGTGCAACGAAACTTTGCAGACAATCGCGGAGAGGCATTTTCTACTGAAGTACGAAGTTTCAGAAGTGCAGCTCGTGTACTGCCGGAGATATGTCGATAGAAACTGAATACGCAAAACATCAACAAAATTTAGCGCGTTTTAAAGTTGATAGCGCTTTTGTTTATAACTTCCCCATTTTTTCGAATTGTGCCACGAAACTTTGCAGACGATCGCGGATAGGCATTTTCTACTGAAGTACCAAGTTTCAGAAGTGCAGCTCTTGTACTACCGGAGATGTGTCGATAGAAACTGAATACGCAAAACATCAACAAAATTTAGCGCGTTTTAAAGTTGATAGCGCTTTTGTTTATAACTTCCACATTTATTCGAATTGTGCAAGGCAACTTTGTAGACAGTCGCGGAGACACATTTGCTACTGAAGTACCAAGTTTCAGAAGTGCAGCTCTTGTACTACCGGAGATGTGTCGATACAAACTGAATACGCAAAACATCTACAAAATTTAGTGCGTTTTGAAGTTTATAGCGCTTTTGTTTATAACTTCCACATTTATTAGAATTGTGCAACGAAACTTTGTAGACAGTCGCGGAGACACATTTTCTACTGAAGTACCAAGTTTCAGAAGTGCAGCTCTTGTACTACCGGAGATGTGTCGATACAAACTGAATACGCAAAACATCTACAAAATTTAGTGCGTTTTGAAGTTTATAGCGCTTTTGTTTATAACTTCCACATTTATTAGAATTGTGCAACGAAACTTTGTAGACAGTCGCGGAGACACATTTTCTACTGAAGTACCAAGTTTCAGAAGTGCAGCTCTTATACTACCGGAGATGTGTCGATACAAACTGAATACGCAAAACATCAACAAAATTTAGCGCGTTTTAAACTTGATATCGCTTTTGATTATAACTTCCACATTTTTTCGAATTGTTCCACGAAACTTTGCAGACGATCGCGGATAGGCATTTTCTACTGAAGTACCAAGTTTCAGAAGTGCAGCTATTGTACTGCCGGAGATATGTCGATACAAACTGAATACGCAAAACATCAACAAAATTTAGCGCGTTTTAAAGTTGATATCGCTTTTGATTATAACTTCCACATTTATTCGAATTGTGCAACGAAACTTTGTAGAAATTTGCGGAGACACATTTTCAACTGAAGTACCAAGTTTCAGAAGGGCAGCTATTATACTACCGGAGATGTGTCGATACAAACTGAATACGCAAAACATCTACAAAATTTAGTGCGTTTTAAAGTTGATAGCGCTTTTGTTTATAACTTCCACATTAATTCGAATTGTGCCACGAAACTTTGCAGACCATCGCGGAGAGGCATTTTCTACTGAAGTACCAAGTTTCAGAAGTGCAGCTCTTGTACTGCCGTAATTATGTCGATACAAACTGAATACGCAAAACATCAACAAAATTTAGCGCGTTTTAAACTTGATATCGCTTTTGATTATAACTTCCACATTTTTTCGAATTGTGCCACGAAACTTTGCAGACGATCGCGGATAGGCATTTTCTACTGAAGTACCAAGTTTCAGAAGTGCAGCTCTTGTACTGCCGGAGATATGTCGATACCAAACTGAATACGCAAAACATCAACAAAATTTAGCGCGTTTTACAGTTGATATCGCTTTTGTTTATAACTTCCACATTTATTCGAATTGTACAAGGCAACTTTGTAGACAGTCGCGGACACACATTTTCTACTGAAGTACCAAGTTTCAGAAGTGCAGCTCTTGTACTACCGGAGATGTATCGATACAAACTGAATACGCAAAACATCTACAAAATTTAGTGCGTTTTAAAGTTGATAGCGCTTTTGTTTATAACTTCCACATTTATTAGAATTGTGCCACGAAACTTTGGAGACCATCGCGGAGAGGCAATTTCTACTGAAGTACCAACTTTTAGAAGTGCAGCTCTTGTACTGCCGGAGATGTGTCGATACAAACTGAATACGCAAAACATCAACAAAATTTAGCGCGTTTAAAAGTTGATATCGCTTTTGTTTTTAACTTCCACATTTATTCGAATTGTGAAACGAAACGTTGTAGACAGTCGCGGAGACACATTTTCTACTGAAGTACCAAGCTTCAGAAGTGCAGCTCTTGTACTACCGGAGATATGTCGATACAAACTGAATACGCAAAACATCAACAAAATTTATCGCGTTTTAAAGTTGATATCGCTTTTGTTTATGACTTCCACATTTTTTTGAATTGTGCAACGAAACTTTGTAGACAATCGCGGAGACATTTTGTCTAGTGAAGTACCAAGTTTCAGAAGTGCAGCTCTTGTACTGCCGGAGATATGTCGATACAAACTCAATACGCAAAACATCAACAAAATTAAGCGCGTTTTAAAGTTGATATCGCTTTTGTTTATAACTTCCACATTTATACTGATTGTGCCACGAAACTTAGCAGACCATCGCGGAGAGGTATTTTGTACTGAAGTACCAAGTTTCAGAAGTGCAGCTCTTGTACTGCCGGAGATATGTCGATGCAAACTGAATACGCAAAACATCAACAAAATTTAGCGCGTTTTAAACTTGATATCGCTTTTGTTTATAACTTCAACATTTATTCGAATTGTGAAACGAAACTTTGTAGACAGTCGCGGAGACACATTTTCTACTGAAGTACCAAGTTTCAGAAGTGCAGCTCTTATACTACCGGGGATGTGTCGATACAAACTGAATACGCAAAACATCTACAAAATTTAGTGCGTTTTAAAGTTGATATCGCTTTTGTTTATAACTTCCACATTTTTTTTAATTGTGCAACGAAACTTTGTAGACAATCGCGGAGACACCTTTTCTAGTGAAGTACCAAGTTTCAGAAGTGCAGCTCTTGTACTGCCGGAGATATGTCGATACAAACTCAATACGCAAAACATCAACAAAATTAAGCGCGTTTTAAAGTTGATATCGCTTTTGTTTATAACTTCCACATTTATTCTGATTGTGCCACGAAACTTTGCAGACCATCGCGGAGAGGCATTTTCTACTGAAGTACCAAGTTTCAGAAGTGCAGCTCTTATACTACCAGAGATGTGTCGATACAAACTGAATACGCAAAACATCTACAAAATTTAGTGCGTTTTAAAGTTGATAGCGCTTTTGTTTATAACTTCCACATTAATTCGAATTGTGCCACGAAACTTTGCAGACCATCGCGGAGAGGCATTTTCTACTGAAGTACCAAGTTTTTGAAGTGCAGCTCTTGTACTGCCGTAATTATGTCGATACAAACTGAATACGCAAAACATCAACAAAATTTAGCGCGTTTTAAACTTGATATCGCGTTTGATTATAACTTCCACATTTTTTCGAATTGTGCAACGAAACTTTGCAGACGATCGCGGATAGGCATTTTCTACTGAAGTACCAAGTTTCAGAAGTGCAGCTCTTGTACTGCCGGAGATATGTCGATACAAACTGAATACGCAAAACATCAACAAAATTTAGCGCGTTTTACAGTTGATATCGCTTTTTTTTATAACTTCCACATTTATTCGAATTGTGCAACGAAACTTTGGAGACAATCGCGTACACACATTTTCTAGTGAAGTACCAAGTTTCAGAAGTGCAGCTCTTGTACTACCGGAGATATGTCGATACAAACTGAATACGCAAAACATCTACAAAATTTAGTGCGTTTTAAAGTTGATAGCGCTTTTGTTTATAACTTCCACATTTATTCGAATTGTGCCACGAAACTTTGCAGACAATCGCGGAGAGGCATTTTCTACTGAAGTACCAAGTTTCAGAAGTGCAGCTCTTGTACTGCCGGAGATATGTCGATAGAAACTGAATACGCAAAACATCAACAAAATTTAGCGCGTTTTAAAGTTGATATCGCTTTTGTTTATAACTTCAACATTTTTTTGAATTGTGCCACGAAACTTTGCAGACGATCGCGGCTAGGCATTTTCTACTGAAGTACCAAGTTACAGAAGTGCAGCTCTTGTACTACCGGAGAAATATCGATACAAACTGAATACTCAAAACATCAACAAAATTTAGCGCGTTTTAAAGTTGATATCGCTTTTGTTTATAACTTCAACATTTATTCGAAGTGTGAAACGAAACTTTGTAGACAGTCGCGGAGACACATTTTCTACTGAAGTACCAAGTTTCAGAAGTGCAGCTCTTGTACTTCCGGAGATATGTCGATACAAACTGAATACGCAAAACATCTACAAAATTTAGTGCGTTTTAAAGTTGATAGCGCTTTTGTTTGTAACTTCCACATTTATTCGAATTGTGCCACGAAACTTTGCAGACAATCGCGGAGAGGCATTTTCTACTGAAGTACCAAGTTTCAGAAGTGCAGCTCTTGTACTGCCGTAGATATATCGATACAAACTGAATACGCAAAACATCAACAAAATTTAGCGCGTTGTTAAGTTGATATCGCTTTTGTTTATAACTTCCCCATTTTTTCGAATTGTGCTACGCAACTTTGCAGACGATCGCGGATAGGCATTTTCTACTGAAGAACCAAGTTTCAGAAGTGCAGCTCTTGTACTACCGGAGAAATGTCGATACAAACTGAATACGCAAAACATCAACAAAATTGAGCGCGTTTTAAAGTTGATATCGCTTTTGTTTATAACTTCCACATTTATTCGAATTGTGAAACGAAACGTTGTAGACAGTCGCGGAGACACATTTTCTACTGAAGTACCAAGCTTCAGAAGTGCAGCTCTTGTACTACCGGAGATATGTCGATACAAACTGAATACGCAAAACATCAACAAAATTTATCGCGTTTTAAAGTTGATATCGCTTTTGTTTATAACTTCCACATTTATTCGAATTGTGCAACGAAACTTTGTAGACAATCGCGGAGACATTTTGTCTAGTGAAGTACCAAGTTTCAGAAGTGCAGCTCTTGTACTGCCGGAGATATGTCGATACAAACTGAATACGCAAAACATCAACAAAATTTAGCGCGTTTTACAGTTGATATCGCTTTTGTTTATAACTTCCACATTTATTCGAATTGTGCAACGAAACTTTGGAGACAATCGCGGACACACATTTTCTAGTGAAGTACCAAGTTTCAGAAGTGCAGCTCTTGTACTACCGGAGATATGTCGATACAAACTGAATACGCAAAACATCAACAAAATTTATCGCGTTTTAAAGTTGATATCGCTTTTGTTTATGACTTCCACATTTTTTTGAATTGTGCAACGAAACTTTGTAGACAATCGCGGAGACATTTTGTCTAGTGAAGTACCAAGTTTCAGAAGTGCAGCTCTTGTACTGCCGGAGATATGTCGATACAAACTCAATACGCAAAACATCAACAAAATTAAGCGCGTTTTAAAGTTGATATCGCTTTTGTTTATAACTTCCACATTTATACTGATTGTGCCACGAAACTTAGCAGACCATCGCGGAGAGGTATTTTGTACTGAAGTACCAAGTTTCAGAAGTGCAGCTCTTGTACTGCCGGAGATATGTCGATGCAAACTGAATACGCAAAACATCAACAAAATTTAGCGCGTTTTAAACTTGATATCGCTTTTGTTTATAACTTCAACATTTATTCGAATTGTGAAACGAAACTTTGTAGACAGTCGCGGAGACACATTTTCTACTGAAGTACCAAGTTTCAGAAGTGCAGCTCTTATACTACCGGGGATGTGTCGATACAAACTGAATACGCAAAACATCTACAAAATTTAGTGCGTTTTAAAGTTGATATCGCTTTTGTTTATAACTTCCACATTTTTTTTAATTGTGCAACGAAACTTTGTAGACAATCGCGGAGACACCTTTTCTAGTGAAGTACCAAGTTTCAGAAGTGCAGCTCTTGTACTGCCGGAGATATGTCGATACAAACTCAATACGCAAAACATCAACAAAATTAAGCGCGTTTTAAAGTTGATATCGCTTTTGTTTATAACTTCCACATTTATTCTGATTGTGCCACGAAACTTTGCAGACCATCGCGGAGAGGCATTTTCTACTGAAGTACCAAGTTTCAGAAGTGCAGCTCTTATACTACCAGAGATGTGTCGATACAAACTGAATACGCAAAACATCTACAAAATTTAGTGCGTTTTAAAGTTGATAGCGCTTTTGTTTATAACTTCCACATTAATTCGAATTGTGCCACGAAACTTTGCAGACCATCGCGGAGAGGCATTTTCTACTGAAGTACCAAGTTTTTGAAGTGCAGCTCTTGTACTGCCGTAATTATGTCGATACAAACTGAATACGCAAAACATCAACAAAATTTAGCGCGTTTTAAACTTGATATCGCGTTTGATTATAACTTCCACATTTTTTCGAATTGTGCAACGAAACTTTGCAGACGATCGCGGATAGGCATTTTCTACTGAAGTACCAAGTTTCAGAAGTGCAGCTCTTGTACTGCCGGAGATATGTCGATACAAACTGAATACGCAAAACATCAACAAAATTTAGCGCGTTTTACAGTTGATATCGCTTTTTTTTATAACTTCCACATTTATTCGAATTGTGCAACGAAACTTTGGAGACAATCGCGTACACACATTTTCTAGTGAAGTACCAAGTTTCAGAAGTGCAGCTCTTGTACTACCGGAGATATGTCGATACAAACTGAATACGCAAAACATCTACAAAATTTAGTGCGTTTTAAAGTTGATAGCGCTTTTGTTTATAACTTCCACATTTATTCGAATTGTGCCACGAAACTTTGCAGACAATCGCGGAGAGGCATTTTCTACTGAAGTACCAAGTTTCAGAAGTGCAGCTCTTGTACTGCCGGAGATATGTCGATAGAAACTGAATACGCAAAACATCAACAAAATTTAGCGCGTTTTAAAGTTGATATCGCTTTTGTTTATAACTTCAACATTTTTTTGAATTGTGCCACGAAACTTTGCAGACGATCGCGGCTAGGCATTTTCTACTGAAGTACCAAGTTACAGAAGTGCAGCTCTTGTACTACCGGAGAAATATCGATACAAACTGAATACTCAAAACATCAACAAAATTTAGCGCGTTTTAAAGTTGATATCGCTTTTGTTTATAACTTCAACATTTATTCGAAGTGTGAAACGAAACTTTGTAGACAGTCGCGGAGACACATTTTCTACTGAAGTACCAAGTTTCAGAAGTGCAGCTCTTGTACTTCCGGAGATATGTCGATACAAACTGAATACGCAAAACATCTACAAAATTTAGTGCGTTTTAAAGTTGATAGCGCTTTTGTTTGTAACTTCCACATTTATTCGAATTGTGCCACGAAACTTTGCAGACAATCGCGGAGAGGCATTTTCTACTGAAGTACCAAGTTTCAGAAGTGCAGCTCTTGTACTGCCGTAGATATATCGATACAAACTGAATACGCAAAACATCAACAAAATTTAGCGCGTTGTTAAGTTGATATCGCTTTTGTTTATAACTTCCCCATTTTTTCGAATTGTGCTACGCAACTTTGCAGACGATCGCGGATAGGCATTTTCTACTGAAGAACCAAGTTTCAGAAGTGCAGCTCTTGTACTACCGGAGAAATGTCGATACAAACTGAATACGCAAAACATCAACAAAATTGAGCGCGTTTTAAAGTTGATATCGCTTTTGTTTATAACTTCCACATTTATTCGAATTGTGAAACGAAACGTTGTAGACAGTCGCGGAGACACATTTTCTACTGAAGTACCAAGCTTCAGAAGTGCAGCTCTTGTACTACCGGAGATATGTCGATACAAACTGAATACGCAAAACATCAACAAAATTTATCGCGTTTTAAAGTTGATATCGCTTTTGTTTATAACTTCCACATTTATTCGAATTGTGCAACGAAACTTTGTAGACAATCGCGGAGACATTTTGTCTAGTGAAGTACCAAGTTTCAGAAGTGCAGCTCTTGTACTGCCGGAGATATGTCGATACAAACTGAATACGCAAAACATCAACAAAATTTAGCGCGTTTTACAGTTGATATCGCTTTTGTTTATAACTTCCACATTTATTCGAATTGTGCAACGAAACTTTGGAGACAATCGCGGACACACATTTTCTAGTGAAGTACCAAGTTTCAGAAGTGCAGCTCTTGTACTACCGGAGATATGTCGATACAAACTGAATACGCAAAACATCTACAAAATTTAGTGCGTTTTAAAGTTGATAGCGCTTTTGTTTATAACTTCCACATTTATTCGAATTGTGCCACGAAACTTTGCAGACAATCGCGGAGAGGCATTTTCTACTGAAGTACCAAGTTTCAGAAGTGCAGCTCTTGTACTACCGGAGAAATATCGATACAAACTGAATACTCAAAACATCAACAAAATTTAGCGCGTTTTAAAGTTGATATCGCTTTTGTTTATAACTTCAACATTTATTCGAAGTGTGAAACGAAACTTTGTAGACAGTCGCGGAGACACATTTTCTACTGAAGTACCAAGTTTCAGAAGTGCAGCTCTTGTACTTCCGGAGATATGTCGATACAAACTGAATACGCAAAACATCTACAAAATTTAGTGCGTTTTAAAGTTGATAGCGCTTTTGTTTGTAACTTCCACATTTATTCGAATTGTGCCACGAAACTTTGCAGACAATCGCGGAGAGGCATTTTCTACTGAAGTTCCAAGTTTCAGAAGTGCAGCTCTTGTACTGCCGTAGATATATCGATACAAACTGAATACGCAAAACATCAACAAAATTTAGCGCGTTGTTAAGTTGATATCGCTTTTGTTTATAACTTCCCCATTTTTTCGAATTGTGCTACGCAACTTTGCAGACGATCGCGGATAGGCATTTTCTACTGAAGTACCAAGTTTCAGAAGTGCAGCTCTTGTACTACCCGAGAAATGTCGATACAAACTGAATACGCAAAACATCAACAAAATTGAGCGCGTTTTAAAGTTGATATCGCTTTTGTTTATAACTTCCACATTTATTCGAATTGTGAAACGAAACGTTGTAGACAGTCGCGGAGACACATTTTCTACTGAAGTACCAAGCTTCAGAAGTGCAGCTCTTGTACTACCGGAGATATGTCGATACAAACTGAATACGCAAAACATCAACAAAATTTATCGCGTTTTAAAGTTGATATCGCTTTTGTTTATAACTTCCACATTTTTTTGAATTGTGCAACGAAACTTTGTAGACAATCGCGGAGACATTTTGTCTAGTGAAGTACCAAGTTTCAGAAGTGCAGCTCTTGTACTGCCGGAGATATGTCGATACAAACTCAATACGCAAAACATCAACAAAATTAAGCGCGTTTTAAAGTTGATATCGCTTTTGTTTATAACTTCCACATTTATTCTGATTGTGCCACGAAACTTTGCAGACCATCGCGGAGAGGCATTTTCTACTGAAGTACCAAGTTTCAGAAGTGCAGCTCTTGTACTGCCGGAGATATGTCGATGCAAACTGAATACGCAAAACATCAACAAAATTTAGCGCGTTTTAAACTTGATATCGCTTTTGTTTATAACTTCAACATTTATTCGAATTGTGAAACGAAACTTTGTAGACAGTCGCGGAGACACATTTTCTACTGAAGTACCAAGTTTCAGAAGTGCAGCTCTTATACTACCGGAGATGTGTCGATACAAACTGAATACGCAAAACATCTACAAAATTTAGTGCGTTTTAAAGTTGATAGCGCTTTTGTTTATAACTTCCACATTAATTCGAATTGTGCCACGAAACTTTGCAGACCATCGCGGAGAGGCATTTTCTACTGAAGTACCAAGTTTTAGAAGTGCAGCTCTTGTACTGCCGTAATTATGTCGATACAAACTGAATACGCAAAACATCAACAAAATTTAGCGCGTTGTTAAGTTGATATCGCTTTTGTTTATAACTTCCCCATTTTTTCGAATTGTGCTACGAAACTTTGCAGACGATCGCGGATAGGCATTTTCTACTGAAGTACCAAGTTTCAGAAGTGCAGCTCTTGTACTACCGGAGAAATGTCGATACAAACTGAATACGCAAAACATCAACAAAATTGAGCGCGTTTTAAAGTTGATATCGCTTTTGTTTATAACTTCCACATTTATTCGAATTGTGCAACGAAACTTTGCAGACAGTCGCGGAGAACATTTTCTACTGAAGTACCAAGTTTCAGAAGTGCAGCTCTTGCACTACCGGAGATGTGTCGATACAAACTGAATACGCAAAACATCTACAAAATTTAGTGCGTTTTAAAGTTGATAGCGCTTTTGTTTATAACTTCCACATTAATTCGAATTGTGCCACGAAACTTTGCAGACCATCGTGGAGAGGCATTTTCTACTGAAGTACCAAGTTTCAGAAGTGCAGCTCTTCTACTGCCGTAGATATGTCGATACAAACTGAATACGCAAAACATCAACAAAATTTAGCGCGTTTTAAAGTTGATATCGCTTTTGTTTATAACTTCCACATTTATTTGAATTGTGCAACGAAACTTTGTAGACAGTCGCGGCAACACATTTTCTACTGAAGTACCAAGTTTCAGAAGTGCAGCTCTTGTACTACCGGAGATATGTCGATACAAACTGAATACGCAAAAACTCTACAAAATTTAGTGCGTTTTAAAGTTGATAGCGCTTTTGTTTATAACTTCCACATTTATTCGAATTGTGCCACGAAACTTTGCAGATCATCGCGGAGAGGCATTTTCTACTGAAGTACCAAGTTTCAGAAGTGCAGCTCTTGTACTACCGGAGAAATGTCGATAAAAACTGAATACGCAAAACATCAACAAAATTTAGCGCGTTTTAAAGTTGATATCGCTTTTGTTTATAACTTCCCCATTTTTTCGAATTGTGCCACGAAACTTTGCAGACGATCGCGGATAGGCATTTTCTTCTGAAGTACCAAGTTTCAGAAGTGCAGCTCTTGTACTACCGGAGATGTGTCGATAGAAACTGAATACGCAAAACATCAACAAAATTTAGCGCGTTTTAAAGTTGATAGCGCTTTTGTTTATAACTTCCACATTTATTCGAATTGTGCAAGGCAACTTTGTAGACAGTCGCGGACACACATTTTCTACTGAAGTACCAAGTTTCAGAAGTGCAGCTCTTGTACTACCGGAGATGTGTCGATACAAACTGAATACGCAAAACATCTACAAAATTTAGTGCGTTTTAAAGTTGATAGCGCTTTTGTTTATAACTTCCACATTTATTCGAATTGTGCCACGAAACTTTGGAGACCATCGCGGAGAGGCAATTTCTACTGAAGTACCAAGTTTTAGAAGTGCAGCTCTTGTACTACCGGAGATATGTCGATACAAACTGAATACGCAAAACATCAACAAAATTTAGCGCGTTTTAAAGTTGATATCGCTTTTGTTTATAACTTCCACATTTATTTGAATTGTGCAACGAAACTTTGTAGACAGTCGCGGAAACACATTTTCTACTGAAGTACCAAGTTTCAGAAGTGCAGCTCTTGTACTACCGGAGATATGTCGATACAAACTGAATACGCAAAACATCAACAAAATTTAGCGCGTTTTAAACTTGATATCGCTTTTAATTATAACTTCCACATTTTTTCGAATTGTGCCACGAAACTTTGCAGACCATCGCAGAGAGGCATTTTCTACTGAAGTACGAAGTTTCAGAAGTGCAGCACTTGTACTGCCGTAGATATGTCGATACAAACTGAATACGCAAAACATCAACAAAATTTAGCGCGTTTTAAAGTTGATATCGCTTTTGTTTATAACTTCCACATTTTTTCGAATTGTGCCACGAAACTTTGCAGACCATCGCGGAGAGGCATTTTCTACTGAAGAACCAAGTTTTAGAAGTGCAGCTGTTGTACTACCGGAGATATGTCGATAGAAACTGAATACGCAAAACATCAACAAAATTTAGCGCGTTTTAAAGTTGATATCGCTTTTGTTTATAACTTCCACATTTATTTGAATTGTGCAACGAAACTTTGTAGACAGTCGCGGCAACACATTTTCTACTGAAGTACCAAGTTTCAGAAGTGCAGCTCTTGTACTACCGGAGATATGTCGATACAAACTGAATACGCAAAACATCTACAAAATTTAGTGCGTTTTAAAGTTGATAGCGCTTTTGTTTATAACTTCCACATTTATTCGAATTGTGCCACGAAACTTTGCAGATCATCGCGGAGACACATTTTCAACTGAAGTACCAAGTTTCAGAAGTGCAGCTCTTGTACTACCGGAGAAATGTCGATACAAACTGAATACGCAAAACATCAACAAAATTTAGCGCGTTTTAAAGTTGATATCGCTTTTGTTTATAACTTCCCCATTTTTTCGAATTGTGCCACGAAACTTTGCAGACGATCGCGGATAGGCATTTTCTTCTGAAGTACCAAGTTTCAGAAGTGCAGCTCTTGTACTACCGGAGATGTGTCGATAGAAATTGAATACGCAAAACATCAACAAAATTTAGCGCGTTTTAAAGTTGATAGCGCTTTTGATTTATAACTTCCACATTTATTCGAATTGTGCAAGGCAACTTTGTAGACAGTCGCGGACACACATTTTCTACTGAAGTACCAAGTTTCAGAAGTGCAGCTCTTGTACTACCGGAGATGTGTCGATACAAACTGAATACGCAAAACATCTACAAAATTTAGTGCGTTTTAAAGTTGATAGCGCTTTTGTTTATAACTTCCACATTTATTCGAATTGTGCCACGAAACTTTGGAGACCATCGCGGAGAGGCAATTTCTACTGAAGTACCAAGTTTTAGAAGTGCAGCTCTTGTACTACCGGAGATATGTCGATACAAACTGAATACGCAAAACATCAACAAAATTTAGCGCGTTTTAAAGTTGATATCGCTTTTGTTTATAACTTCCACATTTATTTGAATTGTGCAACGAAACTTTGTAGACAGTCGCGGAAACACATTTTCTACTGAAGTACCAAGTTTCAGAAGTGCAGCTCTTGTACTACCGGAGATATGTCGATACAAACTGAATACGCAAAACATCAACAAAATTTAGCGCGTTTTAAACTTGATATCGCTTTTAATTATAACTTCCACATTTTTTCGAATTGTGCCACGAAACTTTGCAGACCATCGCAGAGAGGCATTTTCTACTGAAGTACGAAGTTTCAGAAGTGCAGCACTTGTACTGCCGTAGATATGTCGATACAAACTGAATACGCAAAACATCAACAAAATTTAGCGCGTTTTAAAGTTGATATCGCTTTTGTTTATAACTTCCACATTTATTCGAATTGTGCAACGAAACTTTGTAGACAATTTCGGAGACACATTTTCGAGTGAAGTACCAAGTTTCAGAAGTGCAGCTCTTGTACTACCGGAGAAATGTCGATACAAACTGAATACGCAAAACATCAACAAAATTGAGCGCGTTTTAAAGTTGATATCGCTTTTTTTTATAACTTCCACATTTATTCGAATTGTGCAACGAAACTTTGCAGACAGTCGCGGAGAACATTTTCTACTGAAGTACCAAGTTTCAGAAGTGCAGCTCTTGCACTACCGGAGATGTGTCGATACAAACTGAATACGCAAAACATCTACAAAATTGAGCGCGTTTTAAAGTTGATAGCGCTTTTGTTTATAACTTCCACATTAATTCGAATTGTGCCACGAAACTTTGCAGACCATCGTGGAGAGGCATTTTCTACTGAAGTACCAAGTTTCAGAAGTGCAGCTCTTGTACTGCCGTAGATATATCGATACAAACTGAATACGCAAAACATCAACAAAATTTAGCGCGTTGTTAAGTTGATATCGCTTTTGTTTATAACTTCCCCATTTTTTCGTATTGTGCTACGAAACTTTGCAGACGATCGCGGATAGGCATTTTCTACTGAAGTACCAAGTTTCAGAAGTGCAGCTCTTGTACTACCGGAGCAATGTCGATACAAACTGAATACGCAAAACATCAACAAAATTGAGCGCGTTTTAAAGTTGATATCGCTTTTGTTTATAACTTCCACATTTATTCGAATTGTGAAACGAAACGTTGTAGACAGTCGCGGAGACACATTTTCTACTGAAGTACCAAGCTTCAGAAGTGCAGCTCTTGTACTACCGGAGATATGTCGATACAAACTGAATACGCAAAACATCAACAAAATTTATCGCGTTTTAAAGTTGATATCGCTTTTGTTTATAACTTCCACATTTTTTTGAATTGTGCAACGAAACTTTGTAGACAATCGCGGAGACATTTTGTCTAGTGAAGTACCAAGTTTCAGAAGTGCAGCTCTTGTACTGCCGGAGATATGTCGATACAAACTCAATACGCAAAACATCAACAAAATTCAGCGCGTTTTAAAGTTGATATCGCTTTTGTTTATAACTTCCACATTTATACTGATTGTGCCACGAAACTTTGCAGACCATCGCGGAGAAGTATTTTCTACTGAAGTACCAAGTTTCAGAAGTGCAGCTCTTGTACTGCCGGAGATATGTCGATGCAAACTGAATACGCAAAACATCAACAAAATTTAGCGCGTTTTAAACTTGATATCGCTTTTGTTTATAACTTCAACATTTATTCGAATTGTGAAACGAAACTTTGTAGACAGTCGCGGAGACACATTTTCCACTGAAGTACCAAGTTTCAGAAGTGCAGCTCTTATACTACCGGAGATGTGTCGATACAAACTGAATACGCAAAACATCTACAAAATTTAGTGCGTTTTAAAGTTGATATCGCTTTTGTTTATAACTTCCACATTTTTTTGAATTGTGCAACGAAACTTTGTAGACAATCGCGGAGACACCTTTTCTAGTGAAGTACCAAGTTTCAGAAGTGCAGCTCTTGTACTGCCGGAGATATGTCGATACAAACTCAATACGCAAAACATCAACAAAATTAAGCGCGTTTTAAAGTTGATATCGCTTTTGTTTATAACTTCCACATTTATTCTGATTGTGCCACGAAACTTTGCAGACCATCGCGGAGAGGCATTTTCTACTGAAGTACCAAGTTTCAGAAGTGCAGCTCTTACACTACCGGAGATGTGTCGATACAAACTGAATACGCAAAACATCTACAAAATTTAGTGCGTTTTAAAGTTGATAGCGCTTTTGTTTATAACTTCCACATTAATTCGAATTGTGCCACGAAACTTTGCAGACCATCGCGGAGAGGCATTTTCTACTGAAGTACCAAGTTTTAGAAGTGCAGCTCTTGTACTGCCGTAATTATGTCGATACAAACTGAATACGCAAAACATCAACAAAATTTAGCGCGTTTTAAACTTGATATCGCTTTTGATTATAACTTCCACATTTTTTCGAATTGTGCAACGAAACTTTGTAGACGATCGCGGATAGGCATTTTCTACTGAAGTACCAAGTTTCAGAAGTGCAGCTCTTGTACTGCCGGAGATATGTCGATACAAACTGAATACGCAAAACATCAACAAAATTTAGCGCGTTTTACAGTTGATATCGCTTTTGTTTATAACTTCCACATTTATTCGAATTGTGCAACGAAACTTTGGAGACAATCGCGGACACACATTTTCTAGTGAAGTACCAAGTTTCAGAAGTGCAGCTCTTGTACTACCGGAGATATGTCGATACAAACTGAATACGCAAAACATCTACAAAATTTAGTGCGTTTTAAAGTTGATAGCGCTTTTGTTTATAACTTCCACATTTATTCGAATTGTGCCACGAAACTTTGCAGACAATCGCGGAGAGGAATTTTCTACTGAAGTACCAAGTTTCAGAAGTGCAGCTCTTATACTGCCGGAGATATGTCGATAGAAACTGAATACGCAAAACATCAACAAAATTTAGCGCGTTTTAAAGTTGATATCGCTTTTGTTTATAACTTCCACATTTTTTTGAATTGTGCCACGAAACTTTGCAGACGATCGCGGATAGGCATTTTCTACTGAAGTACCAAGTTTCAGAAGTGCAGCTCTTGTACTACCGGAGAAATGTCGATACAAACTGAATACTCAAAACATCAACAAAATTTAGCGCGTTTTAAAGTTGATATCGCTTTTGTTTATAACTTCCACATTTATTCGAAGTGTGAAACGAAACTTTGTAGACAGTCGCGGAGACACATTTTCTACTGAAGTACCAAGTTTCAGAAGTGCAGCTCTTGTACTTCAGGAGATATGTCGATACAAACTGAATACGCAAAACATCTACAAAATTTAGTGCGTTTTAAAGTTGATAGCGCTTTTGTTTATAACTTCCACATTTATTCGAATTGTGCCACGAAACTTTGCAGACAATCGCGGAGAGGCATTTTCTACTGAAGTACTAAGTTTCAGAAGTGCAGCTCTTGTACTGCCGTAGATATGTGGATACAAACTGAATACGCAAAACATCAACAAAATTTAGCGCGTTGTTAAGTTGATATCGCTTTTGTTTATAACTTCCCCATTTTTTCGAATTGTGCTACGAAACTTTGCAGACGATCGCGGATAGGCATTTTCTACTGAAGTACCAAGTTTCAGAAGTGCAGCTCTTGTACTACCGGAGAAATGTCGATACAAACTGAATACGCAAAACATCAACAAAATTGAGCGCGTTTTAAAGTTGATATCGCTTTTGTTTATAACTTCCACATTTATTCGAATTGTGCAACGAAACTTTGCAGACAGTCGCGGAGAACATTTTCTACTGAAGTACCAAGTTTCAGAAGTGCAGCTCTTGCACTACCGGAGATGTGTCGATACAAACTGAATACGCAAAACATCTACAAAATTTAGTGCGTTTTAAAGTTGATAGCGCTTTTGTTTATAACTTCCACATTAATTCGAATTGTGCCACGAAACTTTGCAGACCATCGTGGAGAGGCATTTTCTACTGAAGTACCAAGTTTCAGAAGTGCAGCTCTTCTACTGCCGTAGATATGTCGATACAAACTGAATACGCAAAACATCAACAAAATTTAGCGCGTTTTAAACTTGATATCGCTTTTAATTATAACTTCCACATTTTTTCGAATTGTGCCACGAAACTTTGCAGACACTCGCAGAGAGGCATTTTCTACTGAAGTACGAAGTTTCAGAAGTGCAGCACTTGTACTGCCGTAGATATGTCGATACAAACTGAATACGCAAAACATCAACAAAATTTAGCGCGTTTTAAAGTTGATATCGCTTTTGTTTATAACTTCCACATTTTTTCGAATTGTGCCACGAAACTTTGCAGACCATCGCGGAGAGGCATTTTCTACTGAAGAACCAAGTTTTAGAAGTGCAGCTCTTGTACTACCGGAGATATGTCGATACAAACTGAATACGCAAAACATCAACAAAATTTAGCGCGTTTTAAAGTTGATATCGCTTTTGTTTATAACTTCCACATTTATTTGAATTGTGCAACGAAACTTTGTAGACAGTCGCGGCAACACATTTTCTACTGAAGTACCAAGTTTCAGAAGTGCAGCTCTTGTACTACCGGAGATATGTCGATACAAACTGAATACGCAAAACATCTACAAAATTTAGTGCGTTTTAAAGTTGATAGCGCTTTTGTTTATAACTTCCACATTTATTCGAATTGTGCCACGAAACTTTGCAGATCATCGCGGAGAGGCATTTTCTACTGAAGTACCAAGTTTCAGCAGTGCAGCTCTTGTACTACCGGAGAAATGTCGATACAAACTGAATACGCAAAACATCAACAAAATTTAGCGCGTTTTAAAGTTGATATCGCTTTTGTTTATAACTTCCACATTTATTTGAATTGTGCAACGAAACTTTGTAGACAGTCGCGGAAACACATTCTCTACTGAAGTACCAAGTTTCAGAAGTGCAGCTCTTGTACTACCGGAGATATGTCGATACAAACTGAATACGCAAAACATCAACAAAATTTAGCGCGTTTTAAACTTGATATCGCTTTTAATTATAACTTCCACATTTTTTCGAATTGTGCCACGAAACTTTGCAGACCATCGCAGAGAGGAATTTTCTACTGAAGTACGAAGTTTCAGAAGTGCAGCACTTGTACTGCCGTTGATATGTCGATACAAACTGAATACGCAAAACATCAACAAAATTTAGCGCGTTTTAAAGTTGATATCGCTTTTGTTTATAACTTCCACATTTATTCGAATTGTGCAACGAAACTTTGTAGACAATTTCGGAGACACATTTTCTAGTGAAGTACCAAGTTTCACAAGTTCAGCTCTTGTACTACCGGAGAAATGTCGATACAAACTGAATACGCAAAACATCAACAAAATTGAGCGCGTTTTAAAGTTGATATCGCTTTTGTTTATAACTTCCACATTTATTCGAATTGTGCAGCGAAATTTTGCAGACAGTCGCGGAGAACATTTTCTACTGAAGTACCAAGTTTCAGAAGTGCAGCTCTTGCACTACCGGAGATGTGTCGATACAAACTGAATACGCAAAACATCTACAAAATTGAGCGCGTTTTAAAGTTGATAGCGCTTTTGTTTATAACTTCCACATTAATTCGAATTGTGCCACGAAACTTTGCAGACCATCGTGGAGAGGCATTTTCTACTGAAGTACCAAGTTTCAGAAGTGCAGCTCTTCTACTGCCGTAGATATGTCGATACAAACTGAATACGCAAAACATCAACAAAATTTAGTGCGTTTTAAAGTTGATAGCGCTTTTGTTTATAACTTCCACATTTATTCGAATTGTGCCACGAAACTTTGCAGATCATCGCGGAGAGGCATTTTCTACTGAAGTACCAAGTTTCAGAAGTGCAGCTCTTGTACTGCCGGAGATGTGTCGATACAAACTGAATACGCAAAACATCTACAAAATTTAGTGCGTTTTAAAGTTGATAGCGCTTTTGTTTATAACTTCCACATTTATTCGAATTGTGCCACGAAACTTTGGAGACCATCGCGGAGAGGCAATTTCTACTGAAGTACCAAGTTTTAGAAGTGCAGCTCTTGTACTACCGGAGATATGTCGATACAAACTGAATACGCAAAACATCAACAAAATTTAGCGCGTTTTAAAGTTGATATCGCTTTTGTTTATAACTTCCACATTTATTTTAATTGTGCAACGAAACTTTGTAGACAGTCGCGGAAACACATTTTCTACTGAAGTACGAAGTTTCAGAAGTGCAGCTCTTGTACTACCGGAGATATGTCGATACAAACTGAATACGCAAAACATCAACAAAATTTAGCGCGTTTTAAACTTGATATCGCTTTTAATTATAACTTCCACATTTTTTCGAATTGTGCCACGAAACTTTGCAGACCATCGCAGAGAGGCATTTTCTACTGAAGTACGAAGTTTCAGAAGTGCAGCACTTGTACTGCCGTAGATATGTCGATAAAACTGAATACGCAAAACATCAACAAAATTTACCGCGTTTTAAAGTTGATATCGCTTTTGTTTATAACTTCCCCATTTTTTCGAATTGTGCCACGAAACTTTGCAGACGATCGCGGATAGGCAGTTTCTTCTGAAGTACCAAGTTTCAGAAGTGCAGCTCTTGTACTACCGGAGATGTGTCGATAGAAACTGAATACGCAAAACATCAACAAAAGTTAGCGCGTTTTAAAGTTGATAGCGCTTTTGTTTATAACTTCCACATTTATTCGAATTGTGCAAGGCAACTTTGTAGACAGTCGCGGACACACATTTTCTACTGAAGTACCAAGTTTCAGAAGTGCAGCTCTTGCACTACCGGAGATGTGTCGATACAAACTGACTACGCAAAACATCAACAAAATTTAGTGCGTTTTAAAGTTGATAGCGCTTTTGTTTATAACTTCCACATTTATTCGAATTGTGCCACGAAACTTTGGAGACCATCGCAGAGAGGCAATTTCTACTGAAGTACCAAGTTTTAGAAGTGCAGCTCTTGTACTACCGGAGATATGTCGATACAAACTGAATACGCAAAACATCAACAAAATTTAGCGCGTTTTAAAGTTGATATCGCTTTTGTTTATAACTTCCACATTTATTCGAATTGTGCAACGAAACTTTGTAGACAATTTCGGAGACACATTTTCTAGTGAAGTACCAAGTTTCACAAGTGCAGCTCTTGTACTACCGGAGAAATGTCGATACAAACTGAATACGCAAAACATCAACAAAATTGAGCGCGTTTTAAAGTTGATATCGCTTTTGTTTATAACTTCCACATTTATTCGAATTGTGCAACGAAACTTTGCAGACAGTCGCGGAGAACATTTTCTACTGAAGTACCAAGTTTCAGAAGTGCAGCTCTTGCACTACCGGAGATGTGTCGATACAAACTGAATACGCAAAACATCTACAAAATTGAGCGCGTTTTAAAGTTGATAGCGCTTTTGTTTATAACTTCCACATTAATTCGAATTGTGCCACGAAACTTTGCAGACCATCGTGGAGAGGCATTTTCTACTGAAGTACCAAGTTTCAGAAGTGCAGCTCTTCTACTGCCGTAGATATGTCGATACAAACTGAATACGCAAAACATCAACAAAATTTAGTTCGTTTTAAAGTTGATAGCGCTTTTGTTTATAACTTCCACATTTATTCGAATTGTGCCACGAAACTTTGCAGATCATCGCGGAGAGGCATTTTCTACTGAAGTACCAAGTTTCAGAAGTGCAGCTCTTGTACTACCGGAGAAATGTCGATACAAACTGAATACGCAAAACATCAACAAAATTTAGCGCGTTTTAAAGTTGATATCGCTTTTGTTTATAACTTCCCCATTTTTTCGAATTGTGCCACGAAACTTTGCAGACGATCGCGGATAGGCATTTTCTTCTGAAGTACCAAGTTTCAGAAGTGCAGCTCTTGTACTACCGGAGATGTGTCGATAGAAACTGAATACGCAAAACATCAACAAAATTTAGCGCGTTTTAAAGTTGATAGCGCTTTTGTTTATAACTTCCACATTTATTTGAATTGTGCAACGAAACTTTGTAGACAGTCGCGGAAACACATTTTCTACTGAAGTACCAAGTTTCAGAAGTGCAGCTCTTGTACTACCGGAGATATGTCGAGACAAACTGAATACGCAAAACATCAACAAAATTTAGCGCGTTTTAAACTTGATATCGCTTTTAATTATAACTTCCACATTTTTTCGAATTGTGCCACGAAACTTTGCAGACCATCGCAGAGAGGCATTTTCTACTGAAGTACGAAGTTTTAGAAGTGCAGCACTTGTACTGCCGTAGATATGTCGATAAAACTGAATACGCAAAACATCAACAAAATTTAGCGCGTTTTAAAGTTGATATCGCTTTTGTTTATAACTTCCCCATTTTTTCGAATTGTGCCACGAAACTTTGCAGACGATCGCGGATAGGCAGTTTCTTCTGAAGTACCAAGTTTCAGAAGTGCAGCTCTTGTACTACCGGAGATGTGTCGATAGAAACTGAATACGCAAAACATCAACAAAATTTAGCGCGTTTTAAAGTTGATAGCGCTTTTGTTTATAACTTCCACATTTATTCGAATTGTGCAAGGCAACTTTGTAGACAGTCGCGGACACACATTTTCTACTGAAGTACCAAGTTTCAGAAGTGCAGCTCTTGCACTACCGGAGATGTGTCGATACAAACTGAATACGCAAAACATCTACAAAATTTAGTGCGTTTTAAAGTTGATAGCGCTTTTGTTTATAACTTCCACATTAATTCGAATTGTGCCACGAAACTTTGCAGACCATCGTGGAGAGGCATTTTCTACTGAAGTACCAAGTTTCAGAAGTGCAGCTATTCTACTGCCGTAGATATGTCGATACAAACTGAATACGCAAAACATCAACAAAATTTAGCGCGTTTTAAACTTGATATCGCTTTTAATTATAACTTCCACATTTTTTCGAATTGTGCCACGAAACTTTGCAGACCATCGCAGAGAGGCATTTTCTACTGAAGTACGAAGTTTCAGAAGTGCAGCACTTGTACTGCCGTAGATATGTCGATACAAACTGAATACGCAAAACATCAACAAAATTTAGCGCGTTTTAAAGTTGATATCGCTTTTGTTTATAACTTCCACATTTTTTCGAATTGTGCCACGAAACTTTGCAGACCATCGCGGAGAGGCATTTTCTACTGAAGAACCAAGTTTTAGAAGTGCAGCTCTTGTACTACCGGAGATATGTCGATACAAACTGAATACGCAAAACATCAACAAAATTTAGCGCGTTTTAAAGTTGATAGCGCTTTTGTTTATAACTTCCACATTAATTCGAATTGTGCCACGAAACTTTGTAGACAGTCGCGGCGACACATTTTCTACTGAAGTACCAAGTTTCAGAAGTGCAGCTCTTGTACTACCGGAGATATGTCGATACAAACTGAATACGCAAAACATCTACAAAATTTAGTGCGTTTTAAAGTTGATAGCGCTTTTGTTGATAACTTCCACATTTATTCGAATTGTGCCACGAAACTTTGCAGATCATCGCGGAGAGGCATTTTCTACTGAAGTACCAAGTTTCAGAAGTGCAGCTCTTGTACTACCGGAGAAATGTCGATACAAACTGAATACGCAAAACATCAACAAAATTTAGCGCGTTTTAAAGTTGATATCGCTTTTGTTTATAACTTCCCCATTTTTTCGAATTGTGCCACGAAACTTTGCAGACGATCGCGGATAGGCATTTTCTTCTGAAGTACCAAGTTTCAGAAGTGCAGCTCTTGTACTACCGGAGATGTGTCGATAGAAACTGAATACGCAAAACATCAACAAAATTTAGCGCGTTTTAAAGTTGATAGCGCTTTTGTTTATAACTTCCACATTTATTCGAATTGTGCAAGGCCACTTTGTAGACAGTCGCGGACACACATTTTCTACTGAAGTACCAAGTTTCAGAAGTGCAGCTCTTGTACTACCGGAGATGTGTCGATACAAACTGAATACGCAAAACATCTACAAAATTTAGTGCGTTTTAAAGTTGATAGCGCTTTTGTTTATAACTTCCACATTTATTCGAATTGTGCCACGAAACTTTGGAGACCATCGCGGAGAGGCAATTTCTACTGAAGTACCAAGTTTTAGAAGTGCAGCTCTTGTACTACCGGAGATATGTCGATACAAACTGAATACGCAAAACATCAACAAAATTTAGCGCGTTTTAAAGTTGATATCGCTTTTGTTTATAACTTCCACATTTATTTGAATTGTGCAACGAAACTTTGTAGACAGTCGCGGAAACACATTTTCTACTGAAGTACCAAGTTTCAGAAGTGCAGCTCTTGTACTACCGGAGATATGTCGATACAAACTGAATACGCAAAACATCAACAAAATTTAGCGCGTTTTAAACTTGATATCGCTTTTAATTATAACTTCCACATTTTTTCGAATTGTGCCACGAAACTTTGCAGACCATCGCAGAGAGGCATTTTCTACTGAAGTACGAAGTTTCAGAAGTGCAGCACTTGTACTGCCGTAGATATGTCGATACAAACTGAATACGCAAAACATCAACAAAATTTAGCGCGTTTTAAAGTTGATATCGCTTTTGTTTATAACTTCCACATTTATTCGAATTGTGCAACGAAACTTTGTAGACAATTTCGGAGACACATTTACTAGTGAAGTACCAAGTTTCAGAAGTGCAGCTCTTGTACTACCGGAGAAATGTCGATACAAACTGAATACGCAAAACATCAACAAAATTGAGCGCGTTTTAAAGTTGATATCGCTTTTGTTTATAACTTCCACATTTATTCGAATTGTGCAACGAAACTTTGCAGACAGTCGCGGAGAACATTTTCTACTGAAGTACCAAGTTTCAGAAGTGCAGCTCTTGCACTACCGGAGATGTGTCGATACAAACTGAATACGCAAAACATCTACAAAATTGAGGTCGTTTTAAAGTTGATAGCGCTTTTGTTTATAACTTCCACATTAATTCGAATTGTGCCACGAAACTTTGCAGACCATCGTGGAGAGGCATTTTCTACTGAAGTACCAAGTTTCAGAAGTGCAGCTCTTCTACTGCCGTAGATATGTCGATACAAACTGAATACGCAAAACATCAACAAAATTTACCGCGTTTTAAAGTTGATAGCGCTTTTGTTTATAACTTCCACATTTATTCGAATTGTGCCACGAAACTTTGCAGATCATCGCGGAGAGGCATTTTCTACTGAAGTACCAAGTTTCAGAAGTGCAGCTCTTGTACTACCGGAGAAATGTCGATACAAACTGAATACGCAAAACATCAACACAATTTAGCGCGTTTTAAAGTTGATATCGCTTTTGTTTATAACTTCCCCATTTTTTCGAATTGTGCCACGAAACTTTGCAGACCATCGCAGAGAGGCATTTTCTACTGAAGTACCAAGTTTCAGAAGTGCAGCTCTTGTACTACCGGAGATGTGTCGATAGAAACTGAATACGCAAAACATCAACAAAATTTAGCGCGTTTTAAAGTTGATAGCGCTTTTGTTTATAACTTCCACATTTATTCGAATTGTGCAAGGCAACTTTGTAGACAGTCGCGGACACACATTTTCTACTGAAGTACCAAGTTTCAGAAGTGCAGCTCTTGTACTACCGGAGATGTGTCGATACAAACTGAATACGCAAAACATCTACAAAATTTAGTGCGTTTTAAAGTTGATAGCGCTTTTGTTTATAACTTCCACATTTATTCGAATTGTGCCACGAAACTTTGGAGACCATCGCGGAGAGGCAATTTCTACTGAAGTACCAAGTTTCAGAAGTGCAGCTCTTGTACTACCGGAGATGTGTCGATACAAACTGAATACGCAAAACATCTACAAAATTTAGTGCGTTTTAAAGTTGATAGCGCTTTTGTTTATAACTTCCACATTTATTCGAATTGTGCCACGAAACTTTGGAGACCATCGCGGAGAGGCAATTTCTACTGAAGTACCAAGTTTCAGAAGTGCAGCTCTTGTACTACCGGAGATATGTCGATACAAACTGAATACGCAAAACATCAACAACATTTAGCGCGTTTTAATGTTGATATCGCTTTTGTTTATAACTTCCACATTTATTTGAATTGTGCAACGAAACTTTGTAGACAGTCGCGGAAACACATTTTCTACTGAAGTACCAAGTTTCAGAAGTGCAGCTCTTGTACTACCGAAGATATGTCGATACAAACTGAATACGCAAAACATCAACAAAATTTAGCGCGTTTTAAACTTGATATCGCTTTTAATTATAACTTCCACATTCTTTCGAATTGTGCCACGAAACTTTGCAGACCATCGAAGAGAGGCATTTTCTACTGAAGTACGAAGTTTCAGAAGTGCAGCACTTGTACTGCCGTAGATATGTCGATACAAACTGAATACGCAAAACATCAACAAAATTTAGCGCGTTTTAAAGTTGATATCGCTTTTGTTTATAACTTCCCCATTTTTTCGAATTGTGCCACGAAACTTTGCAGACGATCGCGGATAGGCAGTTTCTTCTGAAGTACCAAGTTTCAGAAGTGCAGCTCTTGTACTACCGGAGATGTGTCGATAGAAACTGAATAAGCAAAACATCAACAAAATTTAGCGCGTTTTAAAGTTGATAGCGCTTTTGTTTATAACTTCCACATTTATTCGAATTGTGCAAGGCAACTTTGTAGACAGTCGCGGACACACATTTTCTACTGAAGTACCAAGTTTCAGAAGTGCAGCTCTTGTACTACCGGAGATGTGTCGATACAAACTGAATACGCAAAACATCTACAAAATTTAGTGCGTTTTAAAGTTGATAGCGCTTTTGTTTATAACTTCCACATTTATTAGAATTGTGCCACGAAACTTTGGAGACCATCGCGGAGAGGCACTTTCTACTGAAGTACCAAGTTTCAGAAGTGCAGCTCTTCTACTGCCGTAGATATGTCGATACAAACTGAATACGCAAAACATCAACAAAATTTAGTGCGTTTTAAAGTTGATAGCGCTTTTGTTTATAACTTCCACATTTATTCGAATTGTGCCACGAAACTTTGCAGATCATCGCGGAGAGGCATTTTCTACTGAAGTACCAAGTTTCAGAAGTGCAGCTCTTGTACTACCGGAGAAATGTCGATACAAACTGAATACGCAAAACATCAACAAAATTTAGCGCGTTTTAAAGTTGATATCGCTTTTGTTTATAACTTCCCCATTTTTTCGAATTGTGCCACGAATCTTTGCAGACCATCGCAGAGAGGCATTTTCTACTGAAGTACCAAGTTTCAGAAGTGCAGCTCTTGTACTACCGGAGATGTGTCGATAGAAACTGAATACGCAAAACATCAACAAAATTTAGCGCGTTTTAAAGTTGATAGCGCTTTTGTTTATAACTTCCACATTTATTCGAATTGTGCAAGGCAACTTTGTAGACAGTCGCGGACACACATTTTCTACTGAAGTACCAAGTTTCAGAAGTGCAGCTCTTGTACTACCGGAGATGTGTCGATACAAACTGAATACGCAAAACATCTACAAAATTTAGTGCGTTTTAAAGTTGATAGCGCTTTTGTTTATAACTTCCACATTTATTCGAATTGTGCCACGAAACTTTGGAGACCATCGCGGAGAGGCAATTTCTACTGAAGTACCAAGTTTCAGAAGTGCAGCTCTTGTACTACCGGAGATGTGTCGATACAAACTGAATACGCAAAACATCTACAAAATTTAGTGCGTTTTAAAGTTGATAGCGCTTTTGTTTATAACTTCCACATTTATTCGAATTGTGCCACGAAACTTTGGAGACCATCGCGGAGAGGCAATTTCTACTGAAGTACCAAGTTTCAGAAGTGCAGCTCTTGTACTACCGGAGATATGTCGATACAAACTGAATACGCAAAACATCAACAACATTTAGCGCGTTTTAATGTTGATATCGCTTTTGTTTATAACTTCCACATTTATTTGAATTGTGCAACGAAACTTTGTAGACAGTCGCGGAAACACATTTTCTACTGAAGTACCAAGTTTCAGAAGTGCAGCTCTTGTACTACCGGAGATATGTCGATACAAACTGAATACGCAAAACATCAACAAAATTTAGCGCGTTTTAAACTTGATACCGCTTTTAATTATAACTTCCACATTCTTTCGAATTGTGCCACGAAACTTTGCAGACCATCGAAGAGAGGCATTTTCTACTGAAGTACGAAGTTTCAGAAGTGCAGCACTTGTACTGCCGTAGATATGTCGATACAAACTGAATACGCAAAACATCAACAAAATTTAGCGCGTTTTAAAGTTGATATCGCTTTTGTTTATAACTTCCCCATTTTTTCGAATTGTGCCACGAAACTTTGCAGACGATCGCGGATAGGCAGTTTCTTCTGAAGTACCAAGTTTCAGAAGTGCAGCTCTTGTACTACCGGAGATGTGTCGATAGAAACTGAATACGCAAAACATCAACAAAATTTAGCGCGTTTTAAAGTTGATAGCGCTTTTGTTTATAACTTCCACATTTATTCGAATTGTGCAAGGCAACTTTGTAGACAGTCGCGGACACACATTTTCTACTGAAGTACCAAGTTTCAGAAGTGCAGCTCTTGTACTACCGGAGATGTGTCGATACAAACTGAATACGCAAAACATCTACAAAATTTAGTGCGTTTTAAAGTTGATAGCGCTTTTGTTTATAACTTCCACATTTATTAGAATTGTGCCACGAAACTTTGGAGACCATCGCGGAGAGGCACTTTCTACTGAAGTACCAAGTTTTAGAAGTGCAGCTCTTGTACTACCGGAGATATGTCGATACAAACTGAATACGCAAAACATCAACAAAATTTAGCGCGTTTTAAAGTTGATATCGCTTTTGTTTATAACTTCCACATTTATTTGAATTGTGCAACGAAACTTTGTAGACAGTCGCGGAAACACATTTTCTACTGAAGTACCAAGTTTCAGAAGTGCAGCTCTTGTACTACCGGAGATATTTCGATACAAACTGAATACGCAAAACATCTACAAAATTTAGTGCGTTTTAAAGTTGATAGCGCTTTTGTTTATAACTTCCACATTTATTCGAATTGTGCCACGAAACTTTGCAGATCATCGCGGAGAGGCATTTTCTACTGAAGTACCAAGTTTCAGAAGTGCAGCTCTTGTACTACCGGAGAAATGTCGATACAAACTGAATACGCAAAACATCAACAAAATTTAGCGCGTTTTAAAGTTGATATCGCTTTTGTTTATAACTTCCACATTTATTTGAATTGTGCAACGAAACTTTGTAGACAGTCGCGGAAACACATTTTCTACTGAAGTACCAAGTTTCAGAAGTGCAGCTCCTGTACTACCGGAGATATGTCGATACAAACTGAATACGCAAAACATCAACAAAATTTAGCGCGTTTTAAACTTGATATCGCTTTTAATTATAACTTCCACATTTTTTCGAATTGTGCCACGAAACTTTGCAGACCATCGCAGAGAGGCATTTTCTACTGAAGTACGAAGTTTCAGAAGTGCAGCACTTGTACTGCCGTAGATATGTCGATACAAACTGAATACGCAAAACATCAACAAAATTTAGCGCGTTTTAAAGTTGATATCGCTTTTGTTTATAACTTCCCCATTTTTTCGAATTGTGCCACGAAACTTTGCAGACGATCGCGGATAGGCAGTTTCTTCTGAAGTACCAAGTTTCAGAAGTGCAGCTCTTGTACTACCGGAGATGTGTCGATAGAAACTGAATACGCAAAACATCAACAAAATTTAGCGCGTTTTAAAGTTGATAGCGCTTTTGTTTATAACTTCCACATTTATTCGAATTGTGCAAGGCAACTTTGTAGACAGTCGCGGACACACATTTTCTACTGAAGTACCAAGTTTCAGAAGTGCAGCTCTTGTACTACCGGAGATGTGTCGATACAAACTGAATACGCAAAACATCTACAAAATTTAGTGCGTTTTAAAGTTGATAGCGCTTTTGTTTATAACTTCCACATTTATTAGAATTGTGCCACGAAACTTTGGAGACCATCGCGGAGAGGCAATTTCTACTGAAGTACCAAGTTTTAGAAGTGCAGCTCTTGTACTACCGGAGATATGTCGATACAAACTGAATACGCAAAACATCAACAAAATTTAGCGCGTTTTAAAGTTGATATCGCTTTTGTTTATAACTTCCACATTTATTTGAATTGTGCAACGAAACTTTGTAAACAGTCGCGGAAACACATTTTCTACTGAAGTACCAAGTTTCAGAAGTGCAGCTCTTGTACTACCGGAGATATGTCGATACAAACTGAATACGCAAAACATCTACAAAATTTAGTGCGTTTTAAAGTTGATAGCGCTTTTGTTTATAACTTCCACATTTATTCGAATTGTGCCACGAAACTTTGCAGATCATCGCGGAGAGGCATTTTCTACTGAAGTACCAAGTTTCAGAAGTGCGGCTCTTGTACTACCGGAGAAATGTCGATACAAACTGAATACGCAAAACATCAACAAAATTTAGCGCGTTTTAAAGTTGATATCGCTTTTGTTTATAACTTCCCCATTTTTTCGAATTGTGCCACGAAACTTTGCAGACCATCGCAGAGAGGCATTTTCTACTGAAGTACCAAGTTTCAGAAGTGCAGCTCTTGTACTACCGGAGATGTGTCGATAGAAACTGAATACGCAAAACATCAACAAAATTTAGCGCGTTTTAAAGTTGATAGCGCTTTTGTTTATAACTTCCACATTTATTCGAATTGTGCAAGGCAACTTTGTAGACAGTCGCGGACACACATTTTCTACTGAAGTACCAAGTTTCAGAAGTGCAGCTCTTGTACTACCGGAGATGTGTCGATACAAACTGAATACGCAAAACATCTACAAAATTTAGTGCGTTTTAAAGTTGATAGCACTTTTGTTTATAACTTCCACATTTATTCGAATTGTGCCACGAAACTTTGGAGACCATCGCGGAGAGGCAATTTCTACTGAAGTACCAAGTTTTAGAAGTGCAGCTCTTGTACTACCGGAGATATGTCGATACAAACTGAATACGCAAAACATCAACAAAATTTAGCGCGTTTTAAAGTTGATATCGCTTTTGTTTATAACTTCCACATTTATTTGAATTGTGCAACGAAACTTTGTAGACAGTCGCGGAAACACATTTTCTACTGAAGTACCAAGTTTCAGAAGTGCAGCTCTTGTACTACCGGAGATATGTCGATACAAACTGAATACGCAAAACATCAACAAAATTTAGCGCGTTTTAAACTTGATATCGCTTTTAATTATAACTTCCACATTTTTTCGAATTGTGCCACGAAACTTTGCAGACCATCGCAGAGAGGCATTTTCTACTGAAGTACGAAGTTTCAGAAGTGCAGCACTTGTACTGCCGTAGATATGTCGATACAAACTGAATACGCAAAACATCAACAAAATTTAGCGCGTTTTAAAGTTGATATCGCTTTTGTTTATAACTTCCCCATTTTTTCGAATTGTGCCACGAAACTTTGCAGACGATCGCGGATAGGCAGTTTCTTCTGAAGTACCAAGTTTCAGAAGTGCAGCTCTTGTACTACCGGAGATGTGTCGATAGAAACTGAATACGCAAAACATCAACAAAATTTAGCGCGTTTTAAAGTTGATAGCGCTTTTGTTTATAACTTCCACATTTATTCGAATTGTGCAAGGCAACTTTGTAGACAGTCGCGGACACACATTTTCTACTGAAGTACCAAGTTTCAGAAGTGCAGCTCTTGTACTACCGGAGATGTGTCGATACAAACTGAATACGCAAAACATCTACAAAATTTAGTGCGTTTTAAAGTTGATAGCGCTTTTGTTTATAACTTCCACATTTATTAGAATTGTGCCACGAAACTTTGGAGACCATCGCGGAGAGGCAATTTCTACTGAAGTACCAAGTTTTAGAAGTGCAGCTCTTGTACTACCGGAGATATGTCGATACAAACTGAATACGCAAAACATCAACAAAATTTAGCGCTTTTAAAGTTGATATCGCTTTTGTTTATAACTTCCACATTTATTTGAATTGTGCAACGAAACTTTGTAAACAGTCGCGGAAACACATTTTCTACTGAAGTACCAAGTTTCAGAAGTGCAGCTCTTGTACTACCGGAGATATGTCGATACAAACTGAATACGCAAAACATCTACAAAATTTAGTGCGTTTTAAAGTTGATAGCGCTTTTGTTTATAACTTCCACATTTATTCGAATTGTGCCACGAAACTTTGCAGATCATCGCGGAGAGGCATTTTCTACTGAAGTACCAAGTTTCAGAAGTGCGGCTCTTGTACTACCGGAGAAATGTCGATACAAACTGAATACGCAAAACATCAACAAAATTTAGCGCGTTTTAAAGTTGATATCGCTTTTGTTTATAACTTCCACATTTATTCGAATTGTGCAACGAAACTTTGTAGACAATTTCGGAGACACATTTTCTAGTGAAGTACCAAGTTTCAGAAGTGCAGCTCTTGTACTACCGGAGATATGTCGATACAAACTGAATACGCAAAACATCTACAAAATTAAGTGCGTTTTAAAGTTGATAGCGCTTTTGTTTATAACTTCCACATTTATTCGAATTGTGCATCGAAACTTTGCAGACAATCGCGGAGAGGCATTTTCTACTGAAGTACCAAGTTTCAGAAGTGCAGCTCGTGTACTGCCGGAGATATGTCGATAGAAACTGAATACGCAAAACATCAACAAAATTTAGCGCGTTTTAAAGTTGATATCGCTTTTGTTTATAACTTCCCCATTTTTTCGAATTGTGCCACGTAACTTTGCAGACGATCGCGGATAGGCATTTTCTTCTGAAGTACCAAGTTTCAGAAGTGCAGCTCTTGTACTACCGGAGATGTGTCGATAGAAACTGAATACGCAAAACATCAACAACATTTAGCGCGTTTTAAAGTTGATAGCGCTTTTGTTTATAACTTCCACATTTATTCGAATTGCGCAAGGCAACTTTGTAGACAGTCGCGGACACACATTTTCTACTGAAGTACCAAGTTTCAGAAGTGCAGCTCTCGTACTACCGGAGATGTGTCGATACAAACTGAATACGCAAAACATCTACAAAATTTAGTGCGTTTTAAAGTTGATAGCGCTTTTGTTTATAACTTCCACATTTATTAGAATTGTGCCACGAAACTTTGGAGACCATCGCGGAGAGGCAATTTCTACTGAAGTACCAAGTTTCAGAAGTGCAGCTCTTGGACTGCCGTAGATATGTCGATACAAACTGAATACGCAAAACATCAACAAAATTTAGCGCGTTTTAAACTTGATATCGTTTTTGATTATAACTTCCACATTTTTTCGAATTGTTCCACGAAACTTTGCAGACGATCGCGGATAGGCATTTTCTACTGAAGTACCAAGTTTCAGAAGTGCAGCTCTTGTACTGCCGGAGATATGTCGATACAAACTGAATACGCAAAACATCAACAAAATTTAGCGCGTTTTAAAGTTGATATCGCTTTTGATTATAACTTCCCCATTTATTCGAATTGTGCAACGAAACTTTGTAGACAGTCGCGGAGACACATTTTCTACTGAAGTACCAAGTTTCAGAAGTGCAGCTATCATACTACCGGAGATGTGTCGATACAAACTGAATACGCAAAACATCTACAAAATTTAGTGCGTTTTAAAGTTGATAGCGCTTTTGTTTATAACTTCCACATTAATTCGAATTGTGCCACGAAACTTTGCAGACCATCGCGGAGAGGCATTTTCTACTGAAGTACCAAGTTTTAGAAGTGCAGCTCTTGTACTGCCGTAATTATGTCGATACAAACTGAATACGCAAAACATCAACAAAATTTAGCGCGTTTTAAACTTGATATCGCTTTTGATTATAACTTCCACATTTTTTCGAATTGTGCCACGAAACTTTGCAGACGATCGCGGATAGGCATTTTCTACTGAAGTACCAAGTTTCAGAAGTGCAGCTCTTGTACTGCCGGAGATATGTCGATACAAACTGAATACGCAAAACATCAACAAAATTTAGCGCGTTTTACAGTTGATATCGCTTTTGTTGATAACTTCCACATTTATTCGAATTGTGCAACGAAACTTTGGAGACAATCGCGGACACACATTTTCTAGTGAAGTACCAAGTTTCAGAAGTGCAGCTCTTGTACTACCGGAGATATGTCGATACAAACTGAATACGCAAAACATCTACAAAATTTAGTGCGTTTTAAAGTTGATAGCGCTTTTGTTTATAACTTCCACATTTATTCGAATTGTGCCACGAAACTTTGCAGACAATCGCGGAGAGGCATTTTCTACTGAAGTACCAAGTTTCAGAAGTGCAGCTCTTGTACTGCCGGAGATATGTCGATAGAAACTGAATACGCAAAACATCAACAAAATTTAGCGCGTTTTAAAGTTGATATCGCTTTTGTTTATAACTTCCACATTTTTTTGAATTGTGCCACGAAACTTTGCAGACGATCGCGGATAGGCATTTTCTACTGAAGTACCAAGTTTCAGAAGTGCAGCTCTTGTACTACCGGAGAAATCGATACAAACTGATTACTCAAAACATCAACAAAATTTAGCGCGTTTTTAAGTTGATATCGCTTTTGTAAATAACTTTTACATTTATTCGAAGTGTGAAACGAAACTTTGTAGACAGTCGCGGAGACAGATTTTCTACTGAAGTACCAAGTTTCAGAAGTGCAGCTCTTGTACTTCCGGAGATATGTCGAGACAAACTGAATACGCAAAACATCTACAAAATTTAGTGCGTTTTAAAGTTGATAGCGCTTTTGTTTATAACTTCCACATTTATTCGAATTGTGCCACGAAACTTTGCAGACAATCGCGGAGAGGCATTTTCTACTGAAGTACCAGGTTTCAGAAGTGCAGCTCTTCTACTGCCGTAGATATGTCGATACAAACTGAATACGCAAAACATCAACAAAATTTAGCGCGTTTTAAACTTGATATCGCTTTTGATTATAACTTCCACATTTTTTCGAATTGTGCCACGAAACTTTGCAGACCATCGCGGAGAGGCATTTTCTACTGAAGTACCAAGTTTCAGAAGTGCAGCTCTTGTACTGCCGTAGATATGTCGATACAAACTGAATACGCAAAACATCAACAAAATTTAGCGCGTTTTAAAGTTGATATCGCTTTTGTTTATAACTTCCACATTTATTCGAATTGTGCAACGAAACTTTGTAGACAGTCGCGGAAACACATTTTCTACTGAAGTACCAAGTTTCAGAAGTGCAGCTCTTGTACTACCGGAGATGTGTCGATACAAACTGAATACGCAAAACATCAACAAAATTTAGCGCGTTTTAAAGTTGATAGCGCTTTTGTTTATAACTTCCACATTAATTCGAATTGTGCCACGAAACTTTGCAGACCATCGGGGAGAGGCATTTTCTACTGAAGTACCAAGTTTCAGAAGTGCAGCTCTTCTACTGCCGTAGATATGTCGATACAAACTGAATACGCAAAACATCAACAAAATTTAGCGCGTTTTAAACTTGATATCGCTTTTGATTATAACTTCCACATTTTTTCGATTTGTGCCACGAAACTTTGCAGACCATCGCAGAGAGGCATTTTCTACTGAAGTACCAAGGTTAAGAAGTGCAGCACTTGTACTGCCGTAGATATGTCGATACAAACTGAATACGCAAAACATCAACAAAATTTAGCGCGTTTTAAAGTTGATATCGCTTTTGTTTATAACTTCCACATTTTTTCGAATTGTGCCACGAAACTTTGCAGACCATCGCGGAGAGGCATTTTCTATGTAAGAACCAAGTTTTAGAAGTGCAGCGCTTATACTACTGGAGATATGTCGATACAAACTGAATACGCAAAACATCAACAAAATTTAGCGCGTTTTAAAGTTGATATCGCTTTTGTTTATAACTTCCACATTTATTCGAATTGTGCAACGAAACTTTGTAGACAGTCGCGGAGAGACATTTTCTACTGAAGTACCAAGTTTCAGAAGTGCAGCTCTTGTACTGCCGTAGATATGTCGATACAAACTGAATACGCAAAACATCAACAAAATTTAGTGCGTTTTAAACTTGATATCGCTTTTGATTATAACTTCCACATTTTTTCGAATTGTGCCACGAAACTTTGCAGACCATCGCAGAGAGGAATTTTCTACTGAAGTACGAAGTTTCAGAAGTGCAGCACTTGTACTGCCGTAGATATGTCGATACAAACTGAATACGCAAAACATCAACAAAATTGAGCGCGTTTTAAAGTTGATATCGCTTTTGTTTATAACTTCCACATTTATTCGAATTGTGCAACGAAACTTTGTAGACAATTTCGGAGACACATTTTCTAGTGAAGTACCAAGTTTCACAAGTGCAGCTCTTTACTACCGGAGAAATGTCGATACAAACTGAATACGCAAAACATCAACAAAATTGAGCGCGTTTTAAAGTTGATATCGCTTTTGTTTATAACTTCCACATTTATTCGAATTGTGAAACGAAACTTTGCAGACAGTCGCGGAGAACATTTTCTACTGAAGTACCAAGTTTCAGAAGTGCAGCTCTTGCACTACCGGAGATGTGTCGATACAAACTGAATACGCAAAACATCTACAAAATTGAGCGCGTTTTTAAGTTGATAGCGCTTTTGTTTATAACTTCCACATTAATTCGAATTGTGCCACGAAACTTTGCAGACCATCGTGGAGAGGCATTTTCTACTGAAGTACCAAGTTTCAGAAGTGCAGCTCTTCTACTGCCGTAGATATGTCGATACAAACTGAATACGCAAAACATCAACAAAATTTAGTGCGTTTTAAAGTTGATAGCGCTTTTGTTTATAATTTCCACATTTATTCGAATTGTGCCACGAAACTTTGCAGATCATCGCGGAGAGGCATTTTCTACTGAAGTACCAAGTTTCAGAAGTGCAGCTCTTGTACTACCGGAGAAATGTCGATACAAACTGAATACGCAAAACATCAACAAAATTTAGCGCGTTTTAAAGTTGATATCGCTTTTGTTTATAACTTCCCCATTTTTTCGAATTGTGCCACGAAACTTTGCAGACGATCGCGGATAGGCATTTTTGTCTGAAGTACCAAGTTTCAGAAGTGCAGCTCTTGTACTACCGGAGATGTGTCGATAGAAACTGAATACGCAAAACATCAACAAAATTTAGCGCGTTTTAAAGTTGATAGCGCTTTTGTTTATAACTTCCACATTTATTCGAATTGTGCAAGGCAACTTTGTAGACAGTCGCGGACACACATTTTCTACTGAAGTACCAAGTTTCAGAAGTGCAGCTCTTGTACTGCCGGAGATGTGTCGATACAAACTGAATACGCAAAACATCTACAAAATTTAGTGCGTTTTAAAGTTGATAGCGCTTTTGTTTATAACTTCCACATTTATTCGAATTGTGCCACGAAACTTTGGAGACCATCGCGGAGAGGCAATTTCTACTGAAGTACCAAGTTTTAGAAGTGCAGCTCTTGTACTATCGGAGATATGTCGATACAAACTGAATACGCAAAACATCAACAAAATTTAGCGCGTTTTAAAGTTGATATCGCTTTTGTTTATAACTTCCACATTTATTTGAATTGTGCAACGAAACTTTGTAGACAGTCGCGGAAACACATTTTCTACTGAAGTACCAAGTTTCAGAAGTGCAGCTCTTGTACTACCGGAGATATGTCGATACAAACTGAATACGCAAAACATCAACAAAATTTAGCGCGTTTTAAACTTGATATCGCTTTTAATTATAACTTCCACATTTTTTCGAATTGTGCCACGAAACTTTGCAGACCATCGCAGAGAGGCATTTTCTACTGAAGTACGAAGTTTCAGAAGTGCAGCACTTGTACTGCCGTAGATATGTCGATACAGACTGAATACGCAAAACATCAACAAAATTTAGCGCGTTTTAAAGTTGATATCGCTTTTGTTTATAACTTCCCCATTTTTTCGAATTGTGCCACGAAACTTTGCAGACGATCGCGGATAGGCAGTTTCTTCTGAAGTACCAAGTTTCAGAAGTGCAGCTCTTGTACTACCGGAGATGTGTCGATAGAAACTGAATACGCAAAACATCAACAAAATTTAGCGCGTTTTAAAGTTGATAGCGCTTTTGTTTATAACTTCCACATTTATTCGAATTGTGCAAGGCAACTTTGTAGACAGTCGCGGACACACATTTTCTACTGAAGTACCAAGGTTCAGAAGTGCAGCTCTTGCACTACCGGAGATGTGTCGATACAAACTGAATACGCAAAACATCTACAAAATTTAGTGCGTTTTAAAGTTGATAGCGCTTTTGTTTATAACTTCCACATTAATTCGAATTGTGCCACGAAACTTTGCAGACCATCGTGGAGAGGCATTTTCTACTGAAGTACCAAGTTTCAGAAGTGCAGCTCTTCTACTGCCGTAGATATGTCGATACAAACTGAATACGCAAAACATCAACAAAATTTAGCGCGTTTTAAACTTGATATCGCTTTTAATTATAACTTCCACATTTTTTCGAATTGTGCCACGAAACTTTGCAGACCATCGCAGAGAGGCATTTTCTACTGAAGTACGAAGTTTCAGAAGTGCAGCACTTGTACTGCCGTAGATATGTCGATACAAACTGAATACGCAAAACATCAACAAAATTTAGCGCGTTTTAAAGTTGATATCGCTTTTGTTTATAACTTCCACATTTTTTCGAATTGTGCCACGAAACTTTGCAGACCATCGCGGAGAGGCATTTGCTACTGAAGAACCAAGTTTTAGAAGTGCAGCTCTTGTACTACCGGAGATATGTCGATACAAACTTAATACGCAAAACATCAACAAAATTTAGCGCGTTTTAAAGTTGATATCGCTTTTGTTTATAACTTCCACATTTATTTGAATTGTGCAACGAAACTTTGTAGACAGTCGCGGCAACACATTTTCTACTGAAGTACCAAGTTTCAGAAGTGCAGCTCTTGTACTACCGGAGATATGTCGATACAAACTGAATACGCAAAACATCTACAAAATTTAGTGCGTTTTAAAGTTGATAGCGCTTTTGTTTATAACTTCCACATTTATTCGAATTGTGCCACGAAACTTTGCAGATCATCGCGGAGAGGCATTTTCTACTGAAGTACCAAGTTTCAGAAGTGCAGCTCTTGTACTACCGGAGAAATGTCGATACAAACTGAATACGCAAAACATCAACAAAATTTAGCGCGTGTTAAAGTTGATATCGCTTTTGTTTATAACTTCCCCATTTTTTCGAATTGTGCCACGAAACTTTGCAGACGATCGCGGATAGGCATTTTCTTCTGAAGTACCAAGTTTCAGAAGTGCAGCTCTTGTACTACCGGAGATGTGTCGATAGAAACTGAATACGCAAAACATCAACAAAATTTAGCGCGTTTTTAAGTTGATAGCGCTTTTGTTTATAACTTCCACATTTATTCGAATTGTGCAAGGCCACTTTGTAGACAGTCGCGGACACACATTTTCTACTGAAGTACCAAGTTTCAGAAGTGCAGCTCTTGTACTACCGGAGATGTGTCGATACAAACTGAATACGCAAAACATCTACAAAATTTAGTGCGTTTTAAAGTTGATAGCGCTTTTGTTTATAACTTCCACATTTATTCGAATTGTGCCACGAAACTTTGGAGACCATCGCGGAGAGGCAATTTCTACTGAAGTACCAAGTTTTAGAAGTGCAGCTCTTGTACTACCGGAGATATGTCGATACAAACTGAATACGCAAAACATCAACAAAATTTAGCGCGTTTTAAAGTTGATATCGCTTTTGTTTATAACTTCCACATTTATTTGAATTGTGCAACGAAACTTTGTAGACAATTTCGGAGACACATTTACTAGTGAAGTACCAAGTTTCAGAAGTGCAGCTCTTGTACTACCGGAGAAATGTCGATACAAACTGAATACGCAAAACATCAACAAAATTGAGCGCGTTTTAAAGTTGATATCGCTTTTGTTTATAACTTCCACATTTATTCGAATTGTGCAAGGCAACTTTGTAGACAGTCGCGGACACACATTTTCTACTGAAGTACCAAGTTTCAGAAGTGCAGCTCTTGTACTACCGGAGATGTGTCGATACAAACTGAATACGCAAAACATCTACAAAATTTAGTGCGTTTTAAAGTTGATAGCGCTTTTGTTTATAACTTCCACATTTATTCGAATTGTGCCACGAAACTTTGGAGACCATCGCGGAGAGGCAATTTCTACTGAAGTACCAAGTTTCAGAAGTGCAGCTCTTGTACTACCGGAGATGTGTCGATACAAACTGAATACGCAAAACATCTACAAAATTTAGTGCGTTTTAAAGTTGATAGCGCTTTTGTTTATAACTTCCACATTTATTCGAATTGTGCCACGAAACTTTGGAGACCATCGCGGAGAGGCAATTTCTACTGAAGTACCAAGTTTTAGAAGTGCAGCTCTTGTACTACCGGAGATATGTCGATACAAACTGAATACGCAAAACATCAACAAAATTTAGCGCGTTTTAAAGTTGATATCGCTTTTGTTTATAACTTCCACATTTATTTGAATTGTGCAACGAAACTTTGTAGACAGTCGCGGAAAATCATTTTCTACTGAAGTACCAAGTTTCAGAAGTGCAGCTCTTGTACTACCGGAGATATGTCGATACAAACTGAATACGCAAAACATCAACAAAATTTAGCGCGTTTTAAACTTGATATCGCTTTTAATTATAACTTCCACATTTTTTCGAATTGTGCCACGAAACGTTGCAGACCATCGCAGAGAGGCATTTTCTACTGAAGTACGAAGTTTCAGAAGTGCAGCACTTGTACTGCCGTAGATATGTCGATACAAACTGAATACGCAAAACATCAACAAAATTTAGCGCGTTTTAAAGTTGATAGCGCTTTTGTTTATAACTTCCACATTTTTTCGAATTGTGCCACGAAACTTTGCAGACGATCGCGCATAGGCAGTTTCTTCTGAAGTACCAAGTTTCAGAAGTGCAGCTCTTGTACTACCGGAGATGTGTCGATAGAAACTGAATACGCAAAACATCAACAAAATTTAGCGCGTTTTAAAGTTGATAGCGCTTTTGTTTATAACTTCCACATTTATTCGAATTGTGCAAGGCAACTTTGTAGACAGTCGCGAACACACATTTTCTACTGAAGTACCAAGTTTCAGAAGTGCAGCTCTTGTACTACCGGAGATGTGTCGATACAAACTGAATACGCAAAACATCTACAAAATTTAGTGCGTTTTAAAGTTGATAGCGCTTTTGTTTATAACTCCCACATTTATTAGAATTGTGCCACGAAACTTTGGAGACCATCGCGGAGAGGCAATTTCTACTGAAGTACCAAGTTTTAGAAGTGCAGCTCTTGTACTACCGGAGATATGTCGATACAAACTGAATACGCAAAACATCAACAAAATTTAGCGCGTTTTAAAGTTGATATCGCTTTTGTTTATAACTTCCACATTTATTTGAATTGTGCAACGAAACTTTGTAGACAGTCGCGGAAACACATTTTCTACTGAAGTACCAAGTTTCAGAAGTGCAGCTCTTGTACTACCGGAGATATGTCGATACAAACTGAATACGCAAAACATCTACAAAATTTAGTGCGTTTTAAAGTTGATAGCGCTTTTGTTTATAACTTCCACATTTATTCGAATTGTGCCACGAAACTTTGCAGATCATCGCGGAAAGGCATTTTCTACTGAAGTACCAAGTTTCAGAAGTGCAGCTCTTGTACTACCGGAGATGTGTCGATAGAAACTGAATACGCAAAACATCAACAAAATTTAGCGCGTTTTAAAGTTGATAGCGCTTTTGTTTATAACTTCCACATTTATTCGAATTGTGCAAGGCAACTTTGTAGACAGTCGCGGACACACATTTTCTACTGCAGTACCAAGTTTCAGAAGTGCAGCTCTTGTACTACCGGAGATGTGTCGATACAAACTGAATACGCAAAACATCTACAAAATTTAGTGCGTTTTAAAGTTGATAGCGCTTTTGTTTATAACTTCCACATTTATTCGAATTGTGCCACGAAACTTTGGAGACCATCGCGGAGAGGCAATTTCTACTGAAGTACCAAGTTTTAGAAGTGCAGCTCTTGTACTACCGGAGATATGTCGATACAAACTGAATACGCAAAACATCAACAAAATTTAGCGCGTTTTAAAGTTGATATCGCTTTTGTTTATAACTTCCACATTTATTTGAATTGTGCAACGAAACTTTGTAGACAGTCGCGGAAACACATTTTCTACTGAAGTACCAAGTTTCAGAAGTGCAGCTCTTGTACTACCGGAGATATGTCGATACAAACTGAATACGCAAAACATCAACAAAATTTAGCGCGTTTTAAACTTGATATCGCTTTTAATTATAACTTCCACATTTTTTCGAATTGTGCCACGAAACTTTGCAGACCATCGCAGAGAGGCATTTTCTACTGAAGTACGAAGTTTCAGAAGTGCAGCACTTGTACTGCCGTAGATATGTCGATACAAACTGAATACGCAAAACATCAACAAAATTTAGCGCGTTTTAAAGTTGATATCGCTTTTGTTTATAACTTCCCCATTTTTTCGAATTGTGCCACGAAACTTTGCAGACGATCGCGGATAGGCAGTTTCTTCTGAAGTACCAAGTTTCAGAAGTGCAGCTCTTGTACTACCGGAGATGTGTCGATAGAAACTGAATACGCAAAACATCAACAAAATTTAGCGCGTTTTAAAGTTGATAGCGCTTTTGTTTATAACTTCCACATTTATTCGAATTGTGCAAGGCAACTTTGTAGACAGTCGCGAGAAACACATTTTCTACTGAAGTACCAAGTTTCAGAAGTGCAGCTCTTGTACTACCGGAGATGTGTCGATACAAACTGAATACGCAAAACATCAACAAAATTTAGTGCGTTTTAAAGTTGATAGCGCTTTTGTTTATAACTTCCACATTTATTAGAATTGTGCCACGAAACTTTGGAGACCATCGCGGAGAGGCAATTTCTACTGAAGTACCAAGTTTTAGAAGTGCAGCTCTTGTACTACCAGAGATATGTCGATACAAACTGAATACGCAAAACATCAACAAAATTTAGCGCGTTTTAAAGTTGATATCGCTTTTGTTTATAACTTCCACATTTATTTGAATTATGCAACGAAACTTTGTAGACAGTCGCGGAAACACATTTTCTACTGAAGTACCAAGTTTCAGAAGTGCAGCTCTTGTACTACCGGAGATATGTCGATACAAACTGAATACGCAAAACATCTACAAAATTTAGTGCGTTTTAAAGTTGATAGCGCTTTTGTTTATAACTTCCACATTTATTCGAATTGTGCCACGAAACTTTGCAGATCATCGCGGAGAGGCATTTTCTACTGAAGTACCAAGTTTCAGAAGTGCGGCTCTTGTACTACCGGAGAAATGTCGATACAAACTGAATACGCAAAACATCAACAAAATTTAGCGCGTTTTAAAGTTGATATCGCTTTTGTTTATAACTTCCCCATTTTTTCGAATTGTGCCACGTAACTTTGCAGACGATCGCGGATAGGCATTTTCTTCTGAATTACCAAGTTTCAGAAGTGCAGCTCTTGTACTACCGGAGATGTGTCGATAGAAACTGAATACGCAAAACATCAACAACATTTAGCGCGTTTTAAAGTTGATAGCGCTTTTGTTTATAACTTCCACATTTATTCGAATTGTGCAAGGCAACTTTGTAGACAGTCGCGGACACACATTTTCTACTGAAGTACCAAGTTTCAGAAGTGCAGCTCTTGTACTACCGGAGATGTGTCGATACAAACTGAATACGCAAAACATCTACAAAATTTAGTGCGTTTTAAAGTTGATAGCGCTTTTGTTTATAACTTCCACATTTATTAGAATTGTGCCACGAAACTTTGGAGACCATCGTGGAGAGGCAATTTCTACTGAAGTACCAAGTTTTAGAAGTGCAGCTCTTGTACTGCCGTAGATATGTCGATACAAACTGAATACGCAAAACATCAACAAAATTTAGCGCGTTTTAAACTTGATATCGCTTTTGATTATAACTTCCACATTTTTTCGAATTGTGCCACGAAACTTTGCAGACGATCGCGGTTAGGCATTTTCTACTGAAGTACCAAGTTTCAGAAGTGCAGCGCTTGTACTGCCGGAGATATGTCGATACAAACTGAATACGCAAAACATCAACAAAATTTAGCGCGTTTTACAGTTGATATCGCTTTTGTTGATAACTTCCACATTTATTCGAATTGTGCAACGAAACTTTGGAGACAATCGCGGACACACATTTTCTAGTGAAGTACCAAGTTTCAGAAGTGCAGCTCTTGTACTACCGGAGATATGTCGATACAAACTGAATACGCAAAACATCTACAAAATTTAGTGCGTTTTAAAGTTGATAGCGCTTTTGTTTATAACTTCCACATTTATTCGAATTGTGCCACGAAATTTTGCAGACAATCGCGGAGAGGCATTTTCTACTGAAGTACTAAGTTTCAGAAGTGCAGCTCTTGTACTGCCGGAGATATGTCGATAGAAACTGAATACGCAAAACATCAACAAAATTTAGCGCGTTTTAAAGTTGATATCGCTTTTGTTTATAACTTCCACATTTTTTTGAATTGTGCCACGAAACTTTGCAGACGATCGCGGATAGGCATTTTCTACTGAAGTACCAAGTTTCAGAAGTGCAGCTCTTGTACTACCGAAGAAATGTCGATACAAACTGATTACTCAAAACATCAACAAAATTTAGCGCGTTTTTAAGTTGATATCGCTTTTGTTTATAACTTTTACATGTATTCGAAGTGTGAAACGAAACTTTGTAGACAGTCGCGGAGACAGATTTTCTACTGAAGTACCAAGTTTCAGAAGTGCAGCTCTTGTACTTCCGGAGATATGTCGAGACAAACTGAATACGCAAAACATCTACAAAATTTAGTGCGTTTTAAAGTTGATAGCGCTTTTGTTTATAACTTCCACATTTATTCGAATTGTGCCACGAAACTTTGCAGACAATCGCGGAGAGGCATTTTCTACTGAAGTACCAGGTTTCAGAAGTGCAGCTCTTCTACTGCCGTAGATATGTCGATACAAACTGAATACGCAAAACATCAACAAAATTTAGCGCGTTTTAAACTTGATATCGCTTTTGATTATAACTTCCACATTTTTTCGAATTGTGCCACGAAACTTTGCAGACCATCGCAGAGAGGCATTTTCTACTGAAGTACCAAGTTTCAGAAGTGCAGCTCTTGTACTGCCGTAGATATGTCGATACAAACTGAATACGCAAAACATCAACAAAATTTAGCGCGTTTTAAAGTTGATATCGCTTTTGTTTATAACTTCCACATTTATTCGAATTGTGCAACGAAACTTTGTAGACAGTCGCGGAAACACATTTTCTACTGAAGTACCAAGTTTCAGAAGTGCAGCTCTTGTACTACCGGAGATGTGTCGATACAAACTGAATACGCAAAACATCAACAAAATTTAGCGCGTTTTAAAGTTGATAGCGCTTTTGTTTATAACTTCCACATTAATTCGAATTGTGCCACGAAACTTTGCAGACCATCGTGGAGAGGCATTTTCTACTGAAGTAGCAAGTTTCAGAAGTGCAGCTCTTCTACTGCCGTAGATATGTCGATACAAACTGAATACGCAAAACATCAACAAAATTTAGCGCGTTTTAAACTTGATATCGCTTTTGATTATAACTTCCACATTTTTTCGAATTGTGCAACGAAACTTTGTAGACAATCGCGGAGACACATTTTCTAGTGAAGTACCAAGTTTCAGAAGTGCAGCTCTTGTACTGCCGTAGATATGTCGATACAAACTGAATACGCAAAACATCAACAAAATTTAGCGCGTTTTAAACTTGATATCGCTTTTGATTATAACTTCCACATTTTTTCGAATTGTGCCACGAAACTTTGCAGACGATCGCCGATAGGCATTTTCTACTGAAGTACCAAGTTTCAGAAGTGCAGCACTTGTACTGCCGTAGATATGTCGATACAAACTGAATACGCAAAACATCAACAAGATTTAGCGCGTTTTAAAGTTGATATCGCTTTTGTTTATAACTTCCACATTTTTTCGAATTGTGCCACGAAACTTTGCAGACAATCGCGGAGAGGCATTTTCTACTGAAGAACCAAGTTTTGGAAGTGCAGCGCTTATACTACTGGAGATATGTCGATACAAACTGAATACGCAAAACATCAACAAAATTTAGCGCGTTTTAAAGTTGATATCGCTTTTGTTTATAACTTCCACATTTATTCGAATTGTGCAACGAAACTTTGTAGACAGTCGCGGAGACACATTTTCTACTGAAGTACCAAGTTTCAGAAGTGCAGCTCTTGTACTGCCGTAGATATGTCGATACAAACTGAATACGCAAAACATCAACAAAATTTAGTGCGTTTTAAACTTGATATCGCTTTTGATTATAACTTCCACATTTTTTCGAATTGTGCCACGAAACTTTGCAGACGATCGCGGAGAGACATTTTCTACTGAAGTACCAAGTATCAGAAGTGCAGCTCTTGTACTGCCGGAGATATGTCGATACAAACTCAATACGCAAAACATCAACAAAATTAAGCGCGTTTTAAAGTTGATATCGCTTTTGTTTATAACTTCCACATTTATTCTGATTGTGCCACGAAACTTTGCAAACCATCGCGGAGAGGCATTTTCTACTGAAGTACCAAGTTTTAGAAGTGCAGCTGTTGTACTGCCGGAGATATGTTGATGCAAACTGAATACGCAAAACATCAACAAAATTTAGCGCGTTTTAAAGTTGATATCGCTTTTGTTTATAACTTCCACATTTATTCGAATTGTGCAACGAAACTTTGTAGACAGTCGCGGAGACACATTTTCTACTGAAGTACCAAGTTTCAGAAGTGCAGCTCTTATACTACCGGAGATGTGTCGATACAAACTGAATACGCAAAACATCTACAAAATTTAGTGCGTTTTAAAGTTGATAGCGCTTTTGTTTATAACTTCCACATTAATTCGAATTGTGCCACGAAACTTTGCAGACAATCGCGAAGAGGCATTTTCTACTGAAGTACTAAGTTTTAGAAGTGCAGCTCTTGTACTGCCGTAGATATGTCGATACAAACTGAATACGCAAAACATCAACAAAATTTAGCGCGTTTTAAACTTGATATCGCTTTTTATTATAACTTCCACATTTTTTCGAATTGTGCAACGAAACTTTGTAGACAATCGCGGAGACACATTTTCTAGTGAAGTACCAAGTTTCAGAAGTGCAGCTCTTGTACTGTCGTAGATATGTCGATACAAACTGAATACGCAAAACATCAACAAAATTTAGCGCGTTTTAAACTTGATATCGCTTTTGATTATAACTTCCACATTTCTTCGAATTGTGCCACGAAACTTTGCAGACCATCGCAGAGAGGCATTTTCTACTGAAGTACCAAGGTTCAGAAGTGCAGCACTTGTACTGCCGTAGATATGTCGATACAAACTAAATACGCAAAACATCAACAAAATTTAGCGCGTTTTAAAGTTGATATCGCTTTTGTTTATAACTTCCACATTTTTTCGAATTGTGCCACGAAACTTTGCAGACCATCGCGGAGAGGCATTTTCTACTGAAGAACCAAGTTTTGGAAGTGCAGCGCTTATACTACTGGAGATATGTCGATACAAACTGAATACGCAAAACATCTACAAAATTTAGCGCGTTTTAAAGTTGATATCGCTTTTGTTTATAACTTCCACATTTATTCGAATTGTGCAACGAAACTTTGTAGACAGTCGCGGAGACACATTTTCTACTGAAGTACCAAGTTTCAGAAGTGCAGCTCTTGTACTGCCGTAGATATGTCGATACAAACTGAATACGCAAAACATCAACAAAATTTAGTGCGTTTTAAACTTGATATCGCTTTTGATTATAACTTCCACATTTTTTCGAATTGTGCCACGAAACTTTGCAGACGATCGCGGATAGGCATTTTCTACTGAAGTACCAAGTATCAGAAGTGCAGCTCTTGTACTGCCGGAGATATGTCGATACAAACTCAATACGCAAAACATCAACAAAATTAAGCGCGTTTTAAAGTTGATATCGCTTTTGTTTATAACTTCCACATTTATTCTGATTGTGCCACGAAACTTTGCAAACCATCGCGGAGAGGCATTTTCTACTGAAGTACCAAGTTTTAGAAGTGCAGCTGTTGTACTGCCGGAGATATGTCGATGCAAACTGAATACGCAAAACATCAACCAAATTTAGCGCGTTTTAAAGTTGATATCGCTTTTGTTTATAACTTTCACATTTATTCGAATTGTGCAACGAAACTTTGTAGACAGTCGCGGAGACACATTTTCTACTGAAGTACTAAGTTTCAGAAGTGCAGCTCTTATACTACCGGAGATGTGTCGATACAAACTGAATACGCAAAACATCTACAAAATTTAGTGCGTTTTAAAGTTGATAGCGCTTTTGTTTATAACTTCTACATTAATTCGAATTGTGCCACGAAACTTTGCAGACAATCGCGGAGAGGCATTTTCTACTGAAGTACCAAGTTTTAGAAGTGCAGCTCTTGTACTGCCGTAGATATGTCGATACAAACTGAATACGCAAAACATCAACAAAATTTAGCGCGTTTTAAACTTGATATCGCTTTTGATTTTAACTTCCACATTTTTTCGAATTGTGCAACGAAACTTTGTAGACAATCGCGGAGACACATTTTCTAGTGAAGTACTAAGTTTCAGAAGTGCAGCTCTTGTACTGCCGGAGATATGTCGATAGAAACTGAATACGCAAAACATCAACAAAATTTAGCGCGTTTTAAAGTTGATATCGCTTTTGTTTATAACTTCCCCATTTTTTCGAATTGTGCTACGAAACTTTGCAGACGATCGCGGATAGGCATTTTCTACTGAAGTACCAAGTTTCAGAAGTGCAGCTCTTGTACTACCGGAGAAATGTTGATACAAACTGAATACGCAAAACATCAACAAAATTTAGCGCGTTTTAAAGTTGATATCGCTTTTGTTTATAACTTCCACATTTATTCCAATTGTGAAACGAAACTTTGTACACAGTCGCGGAGAGGCATTTTCTACTGAAGTACCAAGTTTCAGAAGTGCAGCTCTTGTACTACCGGAGATGTGTCGATACAAACTGAATACGCAAAACATCTACAAAATTTAGTGCGTTTTAAAGTTGATAGCGCTTTTGTTTATAACTTCCACATTTATTCGAATTGTGCCACGAAACTTTGCAGACCATCGCGGAGAGGCATTTTCTACTGAAGTACCAGGTTTCAGAAGTGCAGCTCTTGTACTACCGGAGATATGTCGATACAAACTGAATACGCAAAACATCAACAAAATTTAGCGCGTTTTAAAGTTGATATCGCTTTTGTTCATAACTTCCACATTTATTCGAATTGTACAACGAAACTTTGTAGACAACTGCGGAGAGGCATTTCCTACTGAAGTACCAAGTTTCAGAAGTGCAGCTCTTGTACTGCCGTAGATATGTCGATACAAACTGAATACGCAAAACATCAACAAAATTTAGCGCGTTTTAAACTTGATATCGCTTTTGACTATAACTTCCACATTTTTTCGAATTGTGCCACGAAACTTTGCAGACGATCGCGGATAGGCATTTACTACTGAAGTACCAAGTTTCAGAAGTGCAGCTCTTGTACTGCCGGAGATATGTCGATAGAAACTGAATACGCAAAACATCAACAAAATTTAGCGCGTTGTTAAGTTGATATCGCTTTTGTTTATAACTTCCCCATTTTTTCGAATTGTGCTACGAAACTTTGCAGACGATCGCGGATAGGCATTTTCTACTGAAGTACCAAGTTTCAGAAGTGCAGCTCTTGTACTACCGGAGAAATGTCGATACAAACTGAATACGCAAAACATCAACAAAATTTAGCGCGTTTTAAAGTTGATAGCGCTTTTGTTTATAACTTCGACATTTATTCGAATTGTGCAACGAAACTTTGCAGACAGTCGGGGAGACACATTTTCTACTTAAGTACCAAGTTTCAGAAGTGAAGCCTTTGCACTACTAGAGATGTGTCGATACAAACTGAATACGCAAATTATCTACAAAATTTAGTGCGTTTTAAAGTTGATAGCGCTTTTGTTTATAACTTCCACATTAATTCGAATTGTGCCACGAAACTTTGCAGACCATCATGGAAAGGCATTTTCTACTGAAGTACCAAGTTTCAGAAGTGCAGCTCTTCTACTGCCGTAGATATTTCGATACAAACTGAATACGCAAAACATCAACAAAATTTAGCGCGTTTTAAAGTTGATATCGCTTTTGTTTATAACTTCCACATTTTTTCGAATTGTGCCACGAAACTTTGCAGACCATGTCGGAGAGGCATTTTCTACTGAAGAACCAAGTTTTAGAAGTGCAGCACTTGTACTACCGGAGATATGTCGATACAAACTGAATACGCAAAACATCAACAAAATTTAGCGCGTTTTAAAGTTGATATCGCTTTTGTTAATAACTTCCACATTTATTCGAATTGTGCAACGAAACTTTGTAGACAGTCGCGGAGACACATTTTCTACTGAAGTACCAAGTTTCAGAAGTGCAGCTCTTGTACTGCCGTAGATATGTCGATACAAACTGAATACGCAAAACATCAACAAAATTTAGTGCGTTTTAAACTTGATATCGCTTTTGATTATAACTTCCACATTTTTTCGAATTATGCCACGAAACTTTGCAGACGATCGCGGATAGGCATTTTCTACTGAAGTACCAAGTATCAGAAGTGCAGCTCTTGTACTGCCGGAGATATGTCGATACAAACTCAATACGCAAAACATCAACAAAATTAAGCGCGTTTTAAAGTTGATATCGCTTTTGTTTATAACTTCCACATTTATTCTGATTGTGCCACGAAACTTTGCAAACCATCGCGGAGAGGCATTTTCTAGTGAAGTACCAAGTTTTAGAAGTGCAGCTGTTGTACTGCCGGAGATATGTCGATGCAAACTGAATACGCAAAACATCAACAAAATTTAGCGCGTTTTAAACTTGATATCGCTTTTGACTATAACTTCCACATTTTTTCGAATTGTGCAACGAAACTTTGTAGACAATCGCGGAGACACATTTTCTAGTGAAGTACCAAGTTTCAGAAGTGCAGCTCTTGTACTGATGGAGATATGTCGATAGAAACTGAATACGCAAAACATCCACAAAATTTAGCGCGTTTTAAAGTTGATAGCGCTTTTGTTTATAACTTCCCCATTTTTTCGAATTGAGCCACGAAACTTTGCAGACGATCGCGGATAGGCATTTTCTACTGAAGTACCAAGTTTCAGAAGTGCAGCTCTTGTACTACCGGAGAAATGTCGATACAAACTGAATACGCAAAACATCAATAAAATTTAGCGCGTTTTAAAGTTGATATCGCTTTTGTTTATAACTTCCACATTTATTCGAATTGTGAAACGAAACTTTGTAGACAGTCGCGGAGAGGCGTTTTCTACTGAAGTACCAAGTTTCAGAAGTGCAGCTCTTGTACTACCGGAGATGTGTCGATACAAACTGAATACGCAAAACATCTACAAAATTTAGTGCGTTTTAAAGTTGATAGCGCTTTTGTTTATAACTTCCACATTTATTCGAATTGTGCCACGAAACTTTGCAGACCATCGCGGAGAGGCATTTTCTACTGAAGTACCAAGTTTCAGAAGTGCAGCTCTTGTACTGCCGTAGATATGTCGATACAAACTGAATACGCAAAACATCAACAAAATTTAGCGCGTTTTAAAGTTGATAGCGCTTTTGTTTATAACTTCCACATTTTTTCGAATTGTGCCACGAAACTTTGCAGACCATCGCGGAGAGGAATTTTCCACTGAAGTACCAGGTTTCAGAAGTGCAGCTCTTGTACTACCGGAGATATGTCGATACAAACTGAATACGCAAAACATCAACAAAGTTTAGCGCGTTTTAAACTTGATATCGCTTTTGATTATAACTTCCACATTTTTTCTGATTGTGCCACGAAACTTTGCAGACGATGGCGGATAGGCATTCTCTACTGAAGTACCAAGTTTCAGAAGTGCAGCTCTTGTACTGCCGGAGATATGTCGATAGAAACTGAATACGCAAAACATCAACAAAATTTAGCGCGTTGTTAAGTTGATATCGCTTTTGTTTATAACTTCCCCATTTTTTCGAATTGTGCTACGAAACTTTGCAGACGATCGCGGATAGGCATTTTCTACTGAAGTACCAAGTTTCAGAAGTGCAGCTCTTGTACTACCGGAGAAATGTCGATACAAACTGAATACGCAAAACATCAACAAAATTGAGCGCGTTTTAAAGTTGATATCGCTTTTGTTTATAACTTCCACATTTATTCGAATTGTGCAACGAAACTTTGCAGACAGTCGCGGAGACACATTTTCTACTGAAGTACCAAGTTTCAGAAGTGAAGCTCTTGCACTACTGGAGATGTGTCGATACAAACTGAATACGCAAAACATCAACAAAATTTAGCGCGTTTTAAAGTTGATATCGCTTTTGTTTATAACTTCCACATTTATTCGAATTGTGCAACAAAACTTTGTAGACAGTCGCGGAGACACATTTTCTACTGAAGTACCAAGTTTCAGAAGTGCAGCTCTTATACTACCGGAGATGTGTCGATACAAACTGAATACGCAAAACATCTACAAAATTTAGTGCGTTTTAAAGTTGATAGCGCTTTTGTTTATAACTTCTACATTAATTCGAATTGTGCCACGAAACTTTGCAGACAATCGCGGAGAGGCATTTTCTACTGAAGTACCAAGTGTTAGAAGTGCAGCTCTTGTACTGCCGTAGATATGTCGATACAAACTGAATACGCAAAACATCAACAAAATTTAGCGCGTTTTAAACTTGATATCGCTTTTGATTATAACTTCCACATTTTTTCGAATTGTGCAACGAAACTTTGTAGACAATCGCGGAGACACATTTTCTAGTGAAGTACTAAGTTTCAGAAGTGCAGCTCTTGTACTGCCGGAGATATGTCGATAGAAACTGAATACGCAAAACATCAACAAAATTTAGCGCGTTTTAAAGTTGATATCGCTTTTGTTTATAACTTCCCCATTTTTGCGAATTGTGCTACGAAACTTTGCAGACGATCGCGGATAGGCATTTTCTACTGAAGTACCAAGTTTCAGAAGTGCAGCTCTTGTACTACCGGAGAAATGTTGATACAAACTGAATACGCAAAACATCAACAAAATTTAGCGCGTTTTAAAGTTGATATCGCTTTTGTTTATAACTTCCACATTTATTCCAATTGTGAAACGAAACTTTGTACACAGTCGCGGAGAGGCATTTTCTACTGAAGTACCAAGTTTCAGAAGTGCAGCTCTTGTACTACCGGAGATGTGTCGATACAAACTGAATACGCAAAACATCTACAAAATTTAGTGCGTTTTAAAGTTGATAGCGCTTTTGTTTATAACTTCCACATTTATTCGAATTGTGCCACGTAACTTTGCAGACCATCGCGGAGAGGCATTTTCTACTGAAGTACCAGGTTTCAGAAGTGCAGCTCTTGTACTACCGGAGATATGTCGATACAAACTGAATACGCAAAACATCAACAAAATTTAGCGCGTTTTAAAGTTGATATCGCTTTTGTTCATAACTTCCACATTTATTCGAATTGTACAACGAAACTTTGTAGACAACTGCGGAGAGGCATTTCCTACTGAAGTACCAAGTTTCAGAAGTGCAGCTCTTGTACTGCCGTAGATATGTCGATACAAACTGAATACGCAAAACATCAACAAAATTTAGCGCGTTTTAAACTTGATATCGCTTTTGATTATAACTTCCACATTTTTTCGAATTGTGCCACGAAACTTTGCAGACGATCGCGGATAGGCATTTTCTACTGAAGTACCAAGTTTCAGAAGTGCAGCTCTTGTACTGCCGGAGATATGTCGATAGAAACTGAATACGCAAAACATCAACAAAATTTAGCGCGTTGTTAAGTTGATATCGCTTTTGTTTATAACTTCCCCATTTTTTCGAATTGTGCTACGAAACTTTGCAGACGATCGCGGATAGGCATTTTCTACTGAAGTACCAAGTTTCAGAAGTGCAGCTCTTGTACTACCGGAGAAATGTCGATACAAACTGAATACGCAAAACATCAACAAAATTTAGCGCGTTTTAAAGTTGATAGCGCTTTTGTTTATAACTTCGACATTTATTCGAATTGTGCAACGAAACTTTGCAGACAGTCGGGGAGACACATTTTCTACTTAAGAACCAAGTTTCAGAAGTGAAGCTCTTGCACTACTGGAGATGTGTCGATACAAACTGAATACGCAAATTATCTACAAAATTTAGTGCGTTTTAAAGTTGATAGCGCTTTTGTTTATAACTTCCACATTAATTCGAATTGTGCCACGAAACTTTGCAGACCATCATGGAAAGGCATTTTCTACTGAAGTACCAAGTTTCAGAAGTGCAGCTCTTCTACTGCCGTAGATATGTCGATACAAACTGAATACGCAAAACATCAACAAAATTTAGCGCGTTTTAAAGTTGATATCGCTTTTGTTTATAACTTCCACATTTTTTCGAATTGTGCCACGAAACTTTGCAGACGATCGCGGATAGGCATTTTCTACTGAAGTACCAAGTTTCAGAAGTGCAGCTCTTGTACTACCGAAGAAATGTCGATACAAACTGATTACTCAAAACATCAACAAAATTTAGCGCGTTTTTAAGTTGATATCGCTTTTGTTTATAACTTTTACATGTATTCGAAGTGTGAAACGAAACTTTGTAGACAGTCGCGGAGACAGATTTTCTACTGAAGTACCAAGTTTCAGAAGTGCAGCTCTTGTACTGCCGTAGATATGTCGATACAAACTGAATACGCAAAACATCAACAAAATTTAGTGCGTTTTAAACTTGATATCGCTTTTGATTATAACTTCCACATTTTTTCGAATTATGCCACGAAACTTTGCAGACGATCGCGGATAGGCATTTTCTACTGAAGTACCAAGTATCAGAAGTGCAGCTCTTGTACTGCCGGAGATATGTCGATACAAACTCAATACGCAAAACATCAACAAAATTAAGCGCGTTTTAAAGTTGATATCGCTTTTGTTTATAACTTCCACATTTATTCTGATTGTGCCACGAAACTTTGCAAACCATCGCGGAGAGGCATTTTCTAGTGAAGTACCAAGTTTTAGAAGTGCAGCTGTTGTACTGCCGGAGATATGTCGATGCAAACTGAATACGCAAAACATCAACAAAATTTAGCGCGTTTTAAACTTGATATCGCTTTTGACTATAACTTCCACATTTTTTCGAATTGAGCCACGAAACTTTGCAGACGATCGCGGATAGGCATTTTCTACTGAAGTACCAAGTTTCAGAAGTGCAGCTCTTGTACTACCGGAGAAATGTCGATACAAACTGAATACGCAAAACATCAATAAAATTTAGCGCGTTTTAAAGTTGATATCGCTTTTGTTTATAACTTCCACATTTATTCGAATTGTGAAACGAAACTTTGCAGACGATCGCGGATAGGCATTTTCTACTGAAGTACCAAGTTTCAGAAGTGCAGCTCTTGTACTACCGGAGAAATGTCGATACAAACTGAATACGCAAAACATCAACAAAATTTATCGCGTTTTAAAGTTGATAGCGCTTTTGTTTATAACTTCGACATTTATTCGAATTGTGCAACGAAACTTTGCAGACAGTCGGGGAGACACATTTTCTACTTAAGTACCAAGTTTCAGAAGTAGAGCCTTTGCACTACTGGAGATGTGTCGATACAAACTGAATACGCAAATTATCTACAAAATTTAGTGCGTTTTAAAGTTGATAGCGCTTTTGTTTATAACTTCCACATTAATTCGAATTGTGCCACGAAACTTTGCAGACCATCATGGAAAGGCATTTTCTACTGAAGTACCAAGTTTCAGAAGTGCAGCTCTTCTACTGCCGTAGATATTTCGATACAAACTGAATACGCAAAACATCAACAAAATTTAGCGCGTTTTAAAGTTGATATCGCTTTTGTTTATAACTTCCACATTTTTTCGAATTGTGCCACGAAACTTTGCAGACCATCGCGGAGAGGCATTTTCTACTGAAGAACCAAGTTTTAGAAGTGCAGCACTTGTACTACCGGAGATATGTCGATACAAACTGAATACGCAAAACATCAACAAAATTTAGCGCGTTTTAAAGTTGATATCGCTTTTGTTTATAACTTCCACATTTATTCGAATTGTGCAACGAAACTTTGTAGACAGTCGCGGAGACACATTTTCTACTGAAGTACCAAGTTTCAGAAGTGCAGCTCTTGTACTGCCGTAGATATGTCGATACAAACTGAATACGCAAAACATCAACAAAATTGAGTGCGTTTTAAACTTGATATCGCTTTTGATTATAACTTCCACATTTTTTCGAATTATGCCACGAAACTTTGCAGACGATCGCGGATAGGCATTTTCTACTGAAGTACCAAGTATCAGAAGTGCAGCTCTTGTACTGCCGGAGATATGTCGATACAAACTCAATACGCAAAACATCAACAAAATTAAGCGCGTTTTAAAGTTGATATCGCTTTTGTTTATAACTTCCACATTTATTCTGATTGTGCCACGAAACTTTGCAAACCATCGCGGAGAGGCATTTTATAGTGAAGTACCAAGTTTTAGAAGTGCAGCTGTTGTACTGCCGGAGATATGTCGATGCAAACTGAATACGCAAAACATCAACAAAATTTAGCGCGTTTTAAACTTGATATCGCTTTTGACTATAACTTCCACATTTTTTCGAATTGTGCAACGAAACTTTGTAGACAATCGCGGAGACACATTTTCTAGTGAAGTACCAAGTTTCAGAAGTGCAGCTCTTGTACTGATGGAGATATGTCGATAGAAACTGAATACGCAAAACATCAACAAAATTTAGCGCGTTTTAAAGTTGATAGCGCTTTTGTTTATAACTTCCCCATTTTTTCGAATTGAGCCACGAAACTTTGCAGACGATCGCGGATAGGCATTTTCTACTGAAGTACCAAGTTTCAGAAGTGCAGCTCTTGTACTACCGGAGATATGTCGATACAAACTGAATACGCAAAACATCAACAAAATTTAGCGCGTTTTAAAGTTGATATCGCTTTTGTTCATAACTTCCACATTTATTCGAATTGTACAACGAAACTTTGTAGACAATCGCGGAGAGGCATTTCCTACTGAAGTACCAAGTTTCAGAAGTGCTGCTCTTGTACTGCCGTAGATATGTCGATACAAACTGAATACGCAAAACATCAACAAAGTTTAGCGCGTTTTAAACTTGATATCGCTTTTGATTATAACTTCCACATTTTTTCTGATTGTGCCACGAAACTTTGCAGACGATGGCGGATAGGCATTCTCTACTGAAGTACCAAGTTTCAGAAGTGCAGCTCTTGTACTGCCGGAGATATGTCGATAGAAACTGAATACGCAAAACATCAACAAAATTTAGCGCGTTGTTAAGTTGATATCGCTTTTGTTTATAACTTCCCCATTTTTTCGAATTGTGCTACGAAACTTTGCAGACGATCGCGGATAGGCATTTTCTACTGAAGTACCAAGTTTCAGAAGTGCAGCTCTTGTACTACCGGAGAAATGTCGATACAAACTGAATACGCAAAACATCAACAAAATTGAGCGCGTTTTAAAGTTGATATCGCTTTTGTTTATAACTTCCACATTTATTCGAATTGTGCAACGAAACTTTGCAGACAGTCGCGGAGACACATTTTCTACTGAAGTACCAAGTTTCAGAAGTGAAGCTCTTGCACTACTGGAGATGTGTCGATACAAACTGAATACGCAAAACATCAACAAAATTTAGCGCGTTTTAAAGTTGATATCGCTTTTGTTTATAACTTCCACATTTATTCGAATTGTGCAACAAAACTTTGTAGACAGTCGCGGAGACACATTTTCTACTGAAGTACCAAGTTTCAGAAGTGCAGCTCTTATACTACCGGAGATGTGTCGATACAAACTGAATACGCAAAACATCTACAAAATTTAGTGCGTTTTAAAGTTGATAGCGCTTTTGTTTATAACTTCTACATTAATTCGAATTGTGCCACGAAACTTTGCAGACAATCGCGGAGAGGCATTTTCTACTGAAGTACCAAGTTTTAGAAGTGCAGCTCTTGTACTGCCGTAGATATGTCGATACAAACTGAATACGCAAAACATCAACAAAATTTAGCGCGTTTTAAACTTGATATCGCTTTTGATTATAACTTCCACATTTTTTCGAATTGTGCTACGAAACTTTGCAGACGATCGCGGATAGGCATTTTCTACTGAAGTACCAAGTTTCAGAAGTGCAGCTCTTGTACTACCGGAGAAATGTCGATACAAACTGAATACGCAAAACATCAACAAAATTTAGCGCGTTTTAAAGTTGATAGCGCTTTTGTTTATAACTTCGACATTTATTCGAATTGTGCAACGAAACTTTGCAGACAGTCGGGGAGACACATTTTCTACTTAAGTACCAAGTTTCAGAAGTGAAGCTCTTGCACTACTGGAGATGTGTCGATACAAACTGAATACGCAAATTATCTACAAAATTTAGTGCGTTTTAAAGTTGATAGCGCTTTTGTTTATAACTTCCACATTAATTCGAATTGTGCCACGAAACTTTGCAGACCATCATGGAAAGGCATTTTCTACTGAAGTACCAAGTTTCAGAAGTGCAGCTCTTCTACTGCCGTAGATATGTCGATACAAACTGAATACGCAAAACATCAACAAAATTTAGCGCGTTTTAAAGTTGATATCGCTTTTGTTTATAACTTCCACATTTTTTCGAATTGTGCCACGAAACTTTGCAGACGATCGCGGATAGGCATTTTCTACTGAAGTACCAAGTTTCAGAAGTGCAGCTCTTGTACTACCGAAGAAATGTCGATACAAACTGATTACTCAAAACATCAACAAAATTTAGCGCGTTTTTAAGTTGATATCGCTTTTGTTTATAACTTTTACATGTATTCGAAGTGTGAAACGAAACTTTGTAGACAGTCGCGGAGACAGATTTTCTACTGAAGTACCAAGTTTCAGAGGTGCAGCTCTTGTACTGCCGTAGATATGTCGATACAAACTGAATACGCAAAACATCAACAAAATTTAGTGCGTTTTAAACTTGATATCGCTTTTGATTATAACTTCCACATTTTTTCGAATTATGCCACGAAACTTTGCAGACGATCGCGGATAGGCATTTTCTACTGAAGTACCAAGTATCAGAAGTGCAGCTCTTGTACTGCCGGAGATATGTCGATACAAACTCAATACGCAAAACATCAACAAAATTAAGCGCGTTTTAAAGTTGATATCGCTTTTGTTTATAACTTCCACATTTATTCTGATTGTGCCACGAAACTTTGCAAACCATCGCGGAGAGGCATTTTCTAGTGAAGTACCAAGTTTTAGAAGTGCAGCTGTTGTACTGCTGGAGATATGTCGATGCAAACTGAATACGCAAAACATCAACAAAATTTAGCGCGTTTTAAACTTGATATCGCTTTTGACTATAACTTCCACATTTTTTCGAATTGTGCAACGAAACTTTGTAGACAATCGCGGAGACACATTTTCTAGTGAAGTACCAAGTTTCAGAAGTGCAGCTCTTGTACTGATGGAGATATGTCGATAGAAACTGAATACGCAAAACATCAACAAAATTTAGTGCGTTTTAAAGTTGATAGCGCTTTTGTTTATAACTTCCCCATTTTTTCGAATTGAGCCACGAAACTTTGCAGACGATCGCGGATAGGCATTTTCTACTGAAGTACCAAGTTTCAGAAGTGCAGCTCTTGTACTACCGGAGAAATGTCGATACAAACTGAATACGCAAAACATCAAACAAATTTAGCGCGTTTTAAAGTTGATATCGCTTTTGTTTATAACTTCCACATTTATTCGAATTGTGAAACGAAACTTTGTAGACAGTCGCGGTGAGGCATTTTCTACTGAAGTACCAAGTTTCAGACGTGCAGCTCTTGTACTACCGGAGATGTGTCGATACAAACTGAATACGCAAAACATCTACAAAATTTAGTGCGTTTTAAAGTTGATAGCGCTTTTGTTTATAACTTCCACATTTATTCGAATTGTGCCACGAAACTTTGCAGACCATCGCGGAGAGGCATTTTCTACTGAAGTACCAAGTTTCAGAAGTGCAGCTCTTGTACTGCCGTAGATATGTCGATACAAACTGAATACGCAAAACATCAACAAAATTTAGCGCGTTTTAAAGTTGATAGCGCTTTTGTTTATAACTTCCACATTTTTTCGAATTGTGCCACGAAACTTTGCAGACCATCGCGGAGAGGAATTTTCCACTGAAGTACCAGGTTTCAGAAGTGCAGCTCTTGTACTACCGGAGATATGTCGATACAAACTGAATACGCAAAACATCAACAAAATTTAGCGCGTTTTAAAGTTGATATCGCTTTTGTTCATAACTTCCACATTTATTCGAATTGTACAACGAAACTTTGTAGACAATCGCGGAGACACATTTTCTACTGAAGTACCAAGTTTCAGAAGTGAAGCTCTTGCACTACTGGAGATGTGTCGATACAAACTGAATACGCAAAACATCAACAAAATTTAGCGCGTTTTAAAGTTGATATCGCTTTTGTTTATAACTTCCACATTTATTCGAATTGTGCAACGAAACTTTGTAGACAGTCGCGGAGACAACTTTTCTACTGAAGTACCAAGTTTCAGAAGTGCAGCTCTTATACTACCGGAGATGTGTCGATACAAACTGAATACGCAAAACATCTACAAAATTTAGTGCGTTTTAAAGTTGATAGCGCTTTTGTTTATAACTTCTACATTAATTCGAATTGTGCCACGAAACTTTGAAGACAATCGCTGAGAGGCATTTTCTACTGAAGTACCAAGTTTTAGAAGTGCAGCTCTTGTACTGCCGTAGATATGTCGATACAAACTGAATACGCAAAACATCAACAAAATTTAGCGCGTTTTAAAGTTGATAGCGCTTTTGTTTATAACTTCCCCATTTTTTCGAATTGAGCCACGAAACTTTGCAGACGATCGCGGATAGGCATTTTCTACTGAAGTACCAAGTCTCAGAAGTGCAGCTCTTGTACTACCGGAGTAATGTCGATACAAACTGAATACGCAAAACATCAACAAAGTTTAGCGCGTTTTAAACTTGATATCGCTTTTGATTATAACTTCCACATTTTTTCTGATTGTGCCACGAAACTTTGCAGACGATGGCGGATAGGCATTCTCTACTGAAGTACCAAGTTTCAGAAGTGCAGCTCTTGTACTGCCGGAGATATGTCGATAGAAACTGAATACGCAAAACATCAACAAAATTTAGCGCGTTGTTAAGTTGATATCGCTTTTGTTTATAACTTCCCCATTTTTTCGAATTGTGCTACGAAACTTTGCAGACGATCGCGGATAGGCATTTTCTACTGAAGTACCAAGTTTCAGAAGTGCAGCACTTGTACTGCCGTAGATATGTCGATACAAACTGAATACGCAAAACATCAACAAAATTGAGCGCGTTTTAAAGTTGATATCGCTTTTGTTTATAACTTCCACATTTATTCGAATTGTGCAACGAAACTTTGCAGACAGTCGCGGAGACACATTTTCTACTGAAGTACCAAGTTTCAGAAGTGAAGCTCTTGCACTACTGGAGATGTGTCGATACAAACTGAATACGCAAAACATCAACAAAATTTAGCGCGTTTTAAAGTTGATATCGCTTTTGTTTATAACTTCAACATTTATTCGAATTGTGCAACAAAACTTTGTAGACAGTCGCGGAGACACATTTTCTACTGAAGTACCAAGTTTCAGACGTGCAGCTCTTATACTACCGGAGATGTGTCGATACAAACTGAATACGCAAAACATCTACAAAATTTAGTGCGTTTTAAAGTTGATAGCGCTTTTGTTTATAACTTCTACATTAATTCGAATTGTGCCACGAAACTTTGCAGACAATCGCGGAGAGGCATTTTCTACTGAAGTACCAAGTTTTAGAAGTGCAGCTCTTGTACTGCCGTAGATATGTCGATACAAACTGAATACGCAAAACATCAACAAAATTTAGCGCGTTTTAAACTTGATATCGCTTTTGACTATAACTTCCACATTTTTTCGAATTGTGCAACGAAACTTTGTAGACAATCGCGGAGACACATTTTCTAGTGAAGTACTAAGTTTCAGAAGTGCAGCTCTTGTACTGCCGGAGATATGTCGATAGAAACTGAATACGCAAAACATCAACAAAATTTAGCGCGTTTTAAAGTTGATATCGCTTTTGTTTATAACTTCCACATTTATTCCAATTGTGAAACGAAACTTTGTACACAGTCGCGGAGAGGCATTTTCTACTGAAGTACCAAGTTTCAGAAGTGCAGCTCTTGTACTACCGGAGATGTGTCGATACAAACTGAATACGCAAAACATCTACAAAATTTAGTGCGTTTTAAAGTTGATAGCGCTTTTGTTTATAACTTCCACATTTATTCGAATTGTGCCACGTAACTTTGCAGACCATCGCGGAGAGGCATTTTCTACTGAAGTACCAGGTTTCAGAAGTGCAGCTCTTGTACTACCGGAGATATGTCGATACAAACTGAATACGCAAAACATCAACAAAATTTAGCGCGTTTTAAAGTTGATATCGCTTTTGTTCATAACTTCCACATTTATTCGAATTGTACAACGAAACTTTGTAGACAACTGCGGAGAGGCATTTCCTACTGAAGTACCAAGTTTCAGAAGTGCAGCTCTTGTACTGCCGTAGATATGTCGATACAAACTGAATACGCAAAACATCAACAAAATTTAGCGCGTTTTAAACTTGATATCGCTTTTGATTATAACTTCCACATTTTTTCGAATTGTGCCACGAAACTTTGCAGACGATCGCGGATAGGCATTTTCTACTGAAGTACCAAGTTTCAGAAGTGCAGCTCTTGTACTGCCGGAGATATGTCGATAGAAACTGAATACGCAAAACATCAACAAAATTTAGCGCGTTGTTAAGTTGATATCGCTTTTGTTTATAACTTCCCCATTTTTTCGAATTGTGCTACGAAACTTTGCAGACGATCGCGGATAGGCATTTTCTACTGAAGTACCAAGTTTCAGAAGTGCAGCTCTTGTACTACCGGAGAAATGTCGATACAAACTGAATACGCAAAACATCAACAAAATTTAGCGCGTTTTAAAGTTGATAGCGCTTTTGTTTATAACTTCGACATTTATTCGAATTGTGCAACGAAACTTTGCAGACAGTCGGGGAGACACATTTTCTACTTAAGAACCAAGTTTCAGAAGTGAAGCTCTTGCACTACTGGAGATGTGTCGATACAAACTGAATACGCAAATTATCTACAAAATTTAGTGCGTTTTAAAGTTGATAGCGCTTTTGTTTATAACTTCCACATTAATTCGAATTGTGCCACGAAACTTTGCAGACCATCATGGAAAGGCATTTTCTACTGAAGTACCAAGTTTCAGAAGTGCAGCTCTTCTACTGCCGTAGATATGTCGATACAAACTGAATACGCAAAACATCAACAAAATTTAGCGCGTTTTTAAGTTGATATCGCTTTTGTTTATAACTTCCACATTTTTTCGAATTGTGCCACGAAACTTTGCAGACGATCGCGGATAGGCATTTTCTACTGAAGTACCAAGTTTCAGAAGTGCAGCTCTTGTACTACCGAAGAAATGTCGATACAAACTGATTACTCAAAACATCAACAAAATTTAGCGCGTTTTTAAGTTGATATCGCTTTTGTTTATAACTTTTACATGTATTCGAAGTGTGAAACGAAACTTTGTAGACAGTCGCGGAGACAGATTTTCTACTGAAGTACCAAGTTTCAGAAGTGCAGCTCTTGTACTGCCGTAGATATGTCGATACAAACTGAATACGCAAAACATCAACAAAATTTAGTGCGTTTTAAACTTGATATCGCTTTTGATTATAACTTCCACATTTTTTCGAATTATGCCACGAAACTTTGCAGACGATCGCGGATAGGCATTTTCTACTGAAGTACCAAGTATCAGAAGTGCAGCTCTTGTACTGCCGGAGATATGTCGATACAAACTCAATACGCAAAACATCAACAAAATTAAGCGCGTTTTAAAGTTGATATCGCTTTTGTTTATAACTTCCACATTTATTCTGATTGTGCCACGAAACTTTGCAAACCATCGCGGAGAGGCATTTTCTAGTGAAGTACCAAGTTTTAGAAGTGCAGCTGTTGTACTGCCGGAGATATGTCGATGCAAACTGAATACGCAAAACATCAACAAAATTTAGCGCGTTTTAAACTTGATATCGCTTTTGACTATAACTTCCACATTTTTTCGAATTGTGCAACGAAAATTTGTAGACAATCGCGGAGACACATTTTCTAGTGAAGTACCAAGTTTCAGAAGTGCAGCTCTTGTACTGATGGAGATATGTCGATAGAAACTGAATACGCAAAACATCAACAAAATTTAGCGCGTTTTAAAGTTGATAGCGCTTTTGTTTATAACTTCCCCATTTTTTTCGAATTGAGCCACGAAACTTTGCAGACGATCGCGGATAGGCATTTTCTACTGAAGTACCAAGTTTCAGAAGTGCAGCTCTTGTACTACCGGAGAAATGTCGATACAAACTGAATACGCAAAACATCAATAAAATTTAGCGCGTTTTAAAGTTGATATCGCTTTTGTTTATAACTTCCACATTTATTCGAATTGTGAAACGAAACTTTGCAGACGATCGCGGATAGGCATTTTCTACTGAAGTACCAAGTTTCAGAAGTGCAGCTCTTGTACTACCGGAGAAATGTCGATAAAAACTGAATACGCAAAACATCAACAAAATTTAGCGCGTTTTAAAGTTGATAGCGCTTTTGTTTATAACTTCGACATTTATTCGAATTGTGCAACGAAACTTTGCAGACAGTCGGGGAGACACATTTTCTACTTAAGTACCAAGTTTCAGAAGTGAAGCCTTTTCACTACTGGAGATGTGTCGATACAAACTGAATACGCAAATTATCTACAAAATTTAGTGCGTTTTAAAGTTGATAGCGCTTTTGTTTATAACTTCCACATTAATTCGAATTGTGCCACGAAACTTTGCAGACCATCATGGAAAGGCATTTTCTACTGAAGTACCAAGTTTCAGAAGTGCAGCTCTTCTACTGCCGTAGATATTTCGATACAAACTGAATACGCAAAACATCAACAAAATTTAGCGCGTTTTAAAGTTGATATCGCTTTTGTTTATAACTTCCACATTTTTTCGAATTGTGCCACGAAACTTTGCAGACCATCGCGGAGAGGCATTTTCTACTGAAGAACCAAGTGTTAGAAGTGCAGCACTTGTACTACCGGAGATATGTCGATACAAACTGAATACGCAAAACATCAACAAAATTTAGCGCGTTTTAAAGTTGATATCGCTTTTGTTTATAACTTCCACATTTATTCGAATTGTGCAACGAAACTTTGTAGACAGTCGCGGAGACACATTTTCTACTGAAGTACCAAGTTTCAGAAGTGCAGCTCTTGTACTGCCGTAGATATGTCGATACAAACTGAATACGCAAAACATCAACAAAATTGAGTGCGTTTTAAACTTGATATCGCTTTTGATTATAACTTCCACATTTTTTCGAATTATGCCACGAAACTTTGCAGACGATCGCGGATAGGCATTTTCTACTGAAGTACCAAGTATCAGAAGTGCAGCTCTTGTACTGCCGGAGATATGTCGATACAAACTCAATACGCAAAACATCAACAAAATTAAGCGCGTTTTAAAGTTGATATCGCTTTTGTTTATAACTTCCACATTTATTCTGATTGTGCCACGAAACTTTGCAAACCATCGCGGAGAGGCATTTTATAGTGAAGTACCAAGTTTTAGAAGTGCAGCTGTTGTACTGCCGGAGATATGTCGATGCAAACTGAATACGCAAAACATCAACAAAATTTAGCGCGTTTTAAACTTGATATCGCTTTTGACTATAACTTCCACATTTTTTCGAATTGTGCAACGAAACTTTGTAGACAATCGCGGAGACACATTTTCTAGTGAAGTACCAAGTTTCAGAAGTGCAGCTCTTGTACTGATGGAGATATGTCGATAGAAACTGAATACGCAAAACATCAACAAAATTTAGCGCGTTTTAAAGTTGATAGCGCTTTTGTTTATAACTTCCCCATTTTTTCGAATTGAGCCACGAAACTTTGCAGACGATCGCGGATAGGCATTTTCTACTGAAGTACCAAGTTTCAGAAGTGCAGCTCTTGTACTACCGGAGAAATGTCGATACAAACTGAATACGCAAAACATCAATAAAATTTAGCGCGTTTTAAAGTTGATATCGCTTTTGTTTATAACTTCCACATTTATTCGAATTGTGAAACGAAACTTTGTAGACAGTCGCGGAGAGGCGTTTTCTACTGAAGTACCAAGTTTCAGAAGTGCAGCTCTTGTACTACCGGAGATGTGTCGATACAAACTGAATACGCAAAACATCTACAAAATTTAGTGCGTTTTAAAGTTGATAGCGCTTTTGTTTATAACTTCCACATTTATTCGAATTGTGCCACGAAACTTTGCAGACCATCGCGGAGAGGCATTTTCTACTGAAGTACCAAGTTTCAGAAGTGCAGCTCTTGTACTGCCGTAGATATGTCGATACAAACTGAATACGCAAAACATCAACAAAATTTAGCGCGTTTTAAAGTTGATAGCGCTTTTGTTTATAACTTCCACATTTTTTCGAATTGTGCCACGAAACTTTGCAGACCATCGCGGAGAGGAATTTTCCACTGAAGTACCAGGTTTCAGAAGTGCAGCTCTTGTACTACCGGAGATGTGTCGATACAAACTGAATACGCAAAACATCTACAAAATTTAGTGCGTTTTAAAGTTGATAGCGCTTTTGTTTATAACTTCCACATTTATTCGAATTGTGCCACGAAACTTTGCAGACCATCGCGGAGAGGCATTTTCTACTGAAGTACCAAGTTTCAGAAGTGCAGCTCTTGTACTGCCGTAGATATGTCGATACAAACTGAATACGCAAAACATCAACAAAATTTAGCGCGTTTTAAACTTGATATCGCTTTAGTTTATAACTTCCACATTTATTCGAATTGTGCAACGAAACTTTGTAGACAGTCGCGGAGACACATTCTCTACTGAAGTACCAAGTTTCAGAAGTGCAGCTCTTGTACTACCGGAGATGTGTCGATACAAACTGAATACGCAAAACATCTACAAAATTCAGTGCGTTTTAAAGTTGATAGCGTTTTGTTTATAACTTCCACATTTATTCGAATTGTGCCACGAAACATTGCAGACCATCGAGGAGAGGCATTTTCTACTGAAGTACCAAGTTTCAGAAGTGCAGCTCTTGTACTGCCGTAGATATGTCGATACAAACTGAATACGCAAAACATCAACAAAATTTAGCGCGTTTTAAACTTGATATCGCTTTTGATTATAACTTCCACATTTATTCGAATTGTGCCACGAAACTTTGCAGACGATCGCGGAAGGGCATTTTCTACTGAAGTACCAAGTTTCAGAAGTGCAGCTCTTGTACTGCCGTAGATATGTCGATACAAACTGAATACGCAAAACATCAACAAAATTTAGCGCGTTTTAAAGTTGATATCGCTTTGGTTTATAACATCCACATTTATTCGAATTGTGCAACGAAACTTTGTAGACAGTCGCGGAGATACATTCTCTACTGAAGTACCAAGTTTCAGAAGTGCAGCTCTTGTACTACCGGAGATGTGTCGATACAAACTGAATACGCAAAACATCAACAAAATTTAGCGCGTTTTAAACTTGATATCGCTTTTGATTATAACTTCCACATTTATTCGAATTGTGCCACGAAACTTTGTAGACAGTCGCGGAGACACATTCTCTACTGAAGTACCAAGTTTCAGAAGTGCAGCTCTTGTACTACCGGAGATGTGTCGATACAAACTGAATACGCAAAACATCTACAAAATTTAGTGCGTTTTAAAGTTGATAGCGCTTTTGTTTATAACTTCCACATTTATTCGAATTGTGCCACGAAACTTTGCAGACAATCGCGGAGAGGCATTTTCTACTGAAGTACCAAGTTTCAGAAGTGCAGCTCTTGTACTGCCGTAGATATGTCGATACAAACTGAATACGCAAAACATCAACAAAATTTAGCGCGTTTTAAACTTGATATCGCATTTGATTATAACTTCCACATTTATTCGAATTGTGCCACGAAACTTTGCAGACGATCGCGGAAGGGCATTTTCCACTGAAGTACCAAGTTTCAGAAGTGCAGCTCTTGTACTGCCGTAGATATGTCAATACAAACTGAATACGCAAAACATCAACAAAATTTAGTGCGTTTTAAAGTTGATAGCGCTTTTGTTTATAACTTCCACATTTTTTCGAATTGTGCCACGAAACTTTGCAGACCATCGCGGAGAGGCATTTTCTACTGAAGTACCAAGTTTCAGAAGTGCAGCTCTTGTACTGCCGTAGATATGTCGATACAAACTGAATACGCAAAACATCAACAAAATTTAGCGCGTTTTAAACTTGATATCGCTTTAGTTTATAACTTCCACATTTATTCGAATTGTGCAACGAAACTTTGTAGACAGTCGCGGAGACACATTCTCTACTGAAGTACCAAGTTTCAGAAGTGCAGCTCTTGTACTACCGGAGATGTGTCGATACAAACTGAATACGCAAAACATCTACAAAATTCAGTGCGTTTTAAAGTTGATAGCGTTTTGTTTATAACTTCCACATTTATTCGAATTGTGCCACGAAACATTGCAGACCATCGAGGAGAGGCATTTTCTACTGAAGTACCAAGTTTCAGAAGTGCAGCTCTTGTACTGCCGTAGATATGTCGATACAAACTGAATACGCAAAACATCAACAAAATTTAGCGCGTTTTAAACTTGATATCGCTTTTGATTATAACTTCCACATTTATTCGAATTGTGCCACGAAACTTTGCAGACGATCGCGGAAGGGCATTTTCCACTGAAGTACCAAGTTTTAGAAGTGCAGCTCTTGTACTGCCGTAGATATGTCAATACAAACTGAATACGCAAAACATCAACAAAATTTAGCGCGTTTTAAAGTTGATATCGCTTTTGTTTATAACTTCCACATTTATTCGAATTGTGCAACGAAACTTTGTAGACAGTCGCGGAGACACATTTTCTACTGAAGTACCAAGTTTCAGAAGTGCAGCTCTTGTACTACCGGAGATGTGTTGATACAAACTGAATACGAAAAACATCTACAAAATTTAGTGCGTTTTAAAGTTGATAGCGCTTTTGTTTATAACTTCCACATTTATTCGAATTGTGCCACGAAACTTTGCAGACGATCGCGGAAGAGCATTTTCTACTGAAGTACCAAGTTTCAGAAGTGCAGCTCTTGTACTGCCGTAGATATGTCGATACAAACTGAATACGCAAAACATCAACAAAATTTAGCGCGTTTTAAAGTTGATATCGCTTTGGTTTATAACATCCACATTTATTCGAATTGTGCAACGAAACTTTGTAGACAGTCGCGGAGATACATTCTCTACTGAAGTACCAAGTTTCAGAAGTGCAGCTCTTGTACTACCGGAGATGTGTCGATACAAACTGAATACGCAAAACATCTACAAAATTTAGTGCGTTTTAAAGTTGATAGCGCTTTTGTTTATAACTTCCACATTTATTCCAATTGTGCCACGAAACTTTGCAGACGATCGCGGATAGGCATTTTCTACTGAAGTACCAAGTTTCAGAAGTGCAGCTCTTGTACTGCCGTAGATATGTCGATACAAACTGAATACGCAAAACATCAACAAAATTTAGCGCGTTTTAAACTTGATATCGCTTTTGATTATAACTTCCACATTTATTCGAATTGTGCCACGAAACTTTGTAGACAGTCGCGGAGACACATTTTCTACTGAAGTACCAAGTTTCAGAAGTGCAGCTCTTGTACTACCGGAGATGTGTCGATACAAACTGAATACGCAAAACATCTACAAAATTTAGTGCGTTTTAAAGTTGATAGCGCTTTTGTTTATAACTTCCACATTTATTCCAATTGTGCCACGAAACTTTGCAGACGATCGCGGATAGGCATTGGCTACTGAAGTACCAAGTTTCAGAAGTGCAGCTCTTGTACTACCGGAGATGTGTCGATACAAACTGAATACGCAAAACATCTACAAAATTTAGTGCGTTTTAAAGTTGATAGCGCTTTTGTTTATAACTTCCACATTTATTCGAATTGTGCCACGAAACTTTGCAGACGATCGCGGATAGGCATTTTCTACTGAAGTACCAAGTTTCAGAAGTGCAGCTCTTGTACTACCGGAGATGTGTCGATACAAACTGAATACGCAAAACATCTACAAAATTTAGTGCGTTTTGAAGTTGATAGCGCTTTTGTTTATAACTTCCACATTTATTCGAATTGTGCCACGAAACTTTGCAGACCATCGCGGAGAGGCATTTTCTACTGAAGTACCAAGTTTCAGAAGTGCAGCTCTTGTACTGCCGTAGATATGTCGATACAAACTGAATACGCAAAACATCAACAAAATTTAGCGCGTTTTAAACTTGATATCGCTTTTGATTATAACTTCGACATTTTTTCGAATTGTGCCACGAAACTTTGCAGACGATCGCGGAAGGGCATTTTCCACTGAAGTACGAAGTTTCAGAAGTGCAGCTCTTGTACTGCCTTAGATATGTCAATACAAACTTAATACGCAAAACATCAACAAAATTTAGCGCGTTTTAAAGTTGATATCGCTTTTGTTTATAACTTCCACATTTATTCGAATTGTGCAACGAAACTTTGTAGACAGTCGCGGAGACACATTTTCTACTGAAGTACCAAGTTTCAGATGTGCAGCTCTTGTACTACCGGAGATGTGTTGATACAAACTGAATACGAAAAACATCTACAAAATTTAGTGCGTTTTAAAGTTGATAGCGCTTTTGTTTATAACTTCCACATTTATTCGAATTGTGCCACGAAACTTTGCAGACGATCGCGGAAGGGCATTTTCTACTGAAGTACCAAGTTTCAGAAGTGCAGCTCTTGTACTGCCGGAGATATGTCGATACAAACTGAATACGCAAAACATCAACAAAATTTAGCGCGTTTTAAAGTTGATATCGCTTTGGTTTATAACATCCACATTTATTCGAATTGTGCAACGAAACTTTGTAGACCGTCGCGGAGACACATTCTCTACTGAAGTACCAAGTTTCAGAAGTGCAGCTCTTGTACTACCGGAGATGTGTCGATACAAACTGAATACGCAAAACATCTACAAAATTTAGTGCGTTTTAAAGTTGATATCGCTTTTGATTATAACTTCCACATTTATTCGAATTGTGCCACGAAACTTTGCAGACCATCGCGGAGAGGCATTTTCTACTGAAGTACCAAGTTTCAGAAGTGCAGCTCTTGTACTGCCGTAGATATGTCGATACAAACTGAATACGCAAAACATCAACAAAATTTAGCGCGTTTTAAACTTGATATCGCTTTTGATTATAACTTCCACATTTATTCGAATTGTGCCACGAAACTTTGTAGACAGTCGCGGAGACACATTCTCTACTGAAGTACCAAGTTTCAGAAGTGCAGCTCTTGTACTACCGGAGATGTGTCGATACAAACTGAATACGCAAAACATCTACAAAATTTAGTGCGTTTTAAAGTTGATAGCGCTTTTGTTTATAACTTCCACATTTATTCGAATTGTGCCACGAAACTTTGCAGACCATCGCGGAGAGGCATTTTCTACTGAAGTACCAAGTTTCAGAAGTGCAGCTCTTGTACTGCCGTAGATATGTCGATACAAACTGAATACGCAAAACATCAACAAAATTTAGCGCGTTTTAAACTTGATATCGCTTTTGATTATAACTTCCACATTTATTCGAATTGTGCCACGAAACTTTGCAGACGATCGCGGATAGGCATTTTCTACTGAAGTACCAAGTTTCAGAAGTGCAGCTCTTGTACTACCGGAGATGTGTTGATACAAACTGAATACGAAAAACATCTACAAAATTTAGTGCGTTTTAAAGTTGATAGCGCTTTTGTTTATAACTTCCACATTTATTCGAATTGTGCCACGAAACTTTGCAGACGATCGCGGAAGGGCATTTTCTACTGAAGTACCAAGTTTCAGAAGTGCAGCTCTTGTACTGTCGTAGATATGTCGATACAAACTGAATACGCAAAACATCAACAAAATTTAGCGCGTTTTAAAGTTGATATCGCTTTTGTTTATAACATCCACATTTATTCGAATTGTGCAACGAAACTTTGTAGACAGTCGCGGAGACACATTCTCTACTGAAGTACCAAGTTTCAGAAGTGCAGCTCTTGTACTACCGGAGATGTGTCGATACAAACTGAATACGCAAAACATCTACAAAATTTAGTGCGTTTTAAAGTTGATAGCGCTTTTGTTTATAACTTCCACATTTATTCCAATTGTGCCACGAAACTTTGCAGACGATCGCGGAAGGCATTTCTACTGAAGTACCAAGTTTCAGAAGTGCAGCTTTTGTACTACCGGAGATGTGTCGATACAAACTGAATACGCAAAACATCTACAAAATTTAGTGCGTTTTAAAGTTGATAGCGCTTTTGTATATAACTTCCACATTTATTCGAATTGTGCCACGAAACTTTGCAGACGATCGCGGATAGGCATTTTCTACTGAAGTACCAAGTTTCAGAAGTGCAGCTCTTGTACTACCGGAGATGTGTCGATACAAACTGAATACGCAAAACATCTACAAAATTTAGTGCGTTTTAAAGTTGATAGCGCTTTTGTTTATAACTTCCACATTTATTCGAATTGTGCCACGAAACTTTGCAGACCATCGCGGAGAGGCATTTTCTACTGAAGTACCAAGTTTCAGAAGTGCAGCTCTTGTACTGCCGTAGATATGTCGATACAAACTGAATACGCAAAACATCAACAAAATTTAGCGCGTTTTAAACTTGATATCGCTTTTGATTATAACTTCCACATTTTTTCGAATTGTGCCACGAAACTTTGCAGACGATCGCGGAAGGGCATTTTCCACTGAAGTACCAAGTTTCAGAAGTGCAGCTCTTGTACTGCCGTAGATATGTCAATACAAACTGAATACGCAAAACATCAACAAAATTTAGCGCGTTTTAAAGTTGATATCGCTTTTGTTTATAACTTCCACATTTATTCGAATTGTGCAACGAAACTTTGTAGACAGTCGCGGAGACACATTTTCTACTGAAGTACCAAGTTTCAGATGTGCAGCTCTTGTACTACCGGAGATGTGTTGATACAAACTGAATACGAAAAACATCTACAAAATTTAGTGCGTTTTAAAGTTGATAGCGCTTTTGTTTATAACTTCCACATTTATTCGAATTGTGCCACGAAACTTTGCAGACGATCGCGGAAGGGCATTTTCTAGTGAAGTACCAAGTTTCAGAAGTGCAGCTCTTGTACTGCCGGAGATATGTCGATACAAACTGAATACGCAAAACATCAACAAAATTTAGCGCGTTTTAAAGTTGATATCGCTTTGGTTTATAACATCCACATTTATTCGAATTGTGCAACGAAACTTTGTAGACCGTCGCGGAGACACATTCTCTACTGAAGTACCAAGTTTCAGAAGTGCAGCTCTTGTACTACCGGAGATGTGTCGATACAAACTGAATACGCAAAACATCTACAAAATTTAGTGCGTTTTAAAGTTGATAGCGCTTTTGTTTATAACTTCCACATTTATTCGAATTGTGCCACGAAACTTTGCAGACCATCGCGGAGAAGCATTTTCTACTGAAGTACCAAGTTTCAGAAGTGCAGCTCTTGTACTGCCGTAGATATGTCGATACAAACTGAATACGCAAAACATCAACAAAATTTAGCGCGTTTTAAACTTGATATCGCTTTTGATTATAACTTCCACATTTATTCGAATTGTGCCACGAAACTTTGTAGACAGTCGCGGAGACACATTCTCTACTGAAGTACCAAGTTTCAGAAGTGCAGCTCTTGTACTACCGGAGATGTGTCGATACAAACTGAATACGCAAAACATCTACAAAATTTAGTGCGTTTTAAAGTTGATAGCGCTTTTGTTTATAACTTCCACATTTATTCGAATTGTGCCACGAAACTTTGCAGACGATCGCGGATAGGCATTTTCCACTGAAGTACCACGTTTCAGAAGTGCAGCTCTTGTACTGCCGTAGATATGTCAATACAAACTGAATACGCAAAACATCAACAAAATTTAGCGCGTTTTAAAGTTGATATCGCTTTTGTTTATAACTTCCACATTTATTCGAATTGTGCAACGAAACTTTGTAGACAGTCGCGGAGACACATTTTCTACTGAAGTACCAAGTTTCAGAAGTGCAGCTCTTGTACTACCGGAGATGTGTTGATACAAACTGAATACGAAAAACATCTACAAAATTTAGTGCGTTTTAAAGTTGATAGCGCTTTTGTTTATAACTTCCACATTTATTCGAATTGTGCCACGAAACTTTGCAGACGATCGCGGAAGGGCATTTTCTACTGAAGTACAACGTTTCAGAAGTGCAGCTCTTGTACTGTCGTAGATATGTCGATACAAACTGAATACGCAAAACATCAACAAAATTTAGCGCGTTTTAAAGTTGATATCGCTTTTGTTTATAACATCCACATTTATTCGAATTGTGCAACGAAACTTTGTAGACAGTCGCGGAGACACATTCTCTACTGAAGTACCAAGTTTCAGAAGTGCAGCTCTTGTACTACCGGAGATGTGTCGATACAAACTGAATACGCAAAACATCTACAAAATTTAGTGCGTTTTAAAGTTGATAGCGCTTTTGTTTATAACTTCCACATTTATTCCAATTGTGCCACGAAACTTTGCAGACGATCGCGGAAGGCATTTCTACTGAAGTACCAAGTTTCAGAAGTGCAGCTTTTGTACTACCGGAGATGTGTCGATACAAACTGAATACGCAAAACATCTACAAAATTTAGTGCGTTTTAAAGTTGATAGCGCTTTTGTATATAACTTCCACATTTATTCGAATTGTGCCACGAAACTTTGCAGACGATCGCGGATAGGCATTTTCTACTGAAGTACCAAGTTTCAGAAGTGCAGCTCTTGTACTACCGGAGATGTGTCGATACAAACTGAATACGCAAAACATCTACAAAATTTAGTGCGTTTTAAAGTTGATAGCGCTTTTGTTTATAACTTCCACATTTATTCGAATTGTGCCACGAAACTTTGCAGACCATCGCGGAGAGGCATTTTCTACTGAAGTACCAAGTTTCAGAAGTGCAGCTCTTGTACTGCCGTAGATATGTCGATACAAACTGAATACGCAAAACATCAACAAAATTTAGCGCGTTTTAAACTTGATATCGCTTTTGATTATAACTTCCACATTTTTTCGAATTGTGCCACGAAACTTTGCAGACGATCGCGGAAGGGCATTTTCCACTGAAGTACCAAGTTTCAGAAGTGCAGCTCTTGTACTGCCGTAGATATGTCAATACAAACTGAATACGCAAAACATCAACAAAATTTAGCGCGTTTTAAAGTTGATATCGCTTTTGTTTATAACTTCCACATTTATTCGAATTGTGCAACGAAACTTTGTAGACAGTCGCGGAGACACATTTTCTACTGAAGTACCAAGTTTCAGATGTGCAGCTCTTGTACTACCGGAGATGTGTTGATACAAACTGAATACGAAAAACATCTACAAAATTTAGTGCGTTTTAAAGTTGATAGCGCTTTTGTTTATAACTTCCACATTTATTCGAATTGTGCCACGAAACTTTGCAGACGATCGCGGAAGGGCATTTTCTACTGAAGTACCAAGTTTCAGAAGTGCAGCTCTTGTACTGCCGGAGATATGTCGATACAAACTGAATACGCAAAACATCAACAAAATTTAGCGCGTTTTAAAGTTGATATCGCTTTGGTTTATAACATCCACATTTATTCGAATTGTGCAACGAAACTTTGTAGACCGTCGCGGAGACACATTTTCTACTGAAGTACCAAGTTTCAGAAGTGCAGCTCTTGTACTACCGGAGATGTGTCGATACAAACTGAATACGCAAAACATCTACAAAATTTAGTGCGTTTTAAAGTTGATAGCGCTTTTGTTTATAACTTCCACATTTATTCGAATTGTGCCACGAAACTTTGCAGACCATCGCGGAGAGGCATTTTCTACTGAAGTACCAAGTTTCAGAAGTGCAGCTCTTGTACTGCCGTAGATATGTCGATACAAACTGAATACGCAAAACATCAACAAAATTTAGCGCGTTTTAAACTTGATATCGCTTTTGATTATAACTTCCACATTTATTCGAATTGTGCCACGAAACTTTGTAGACAGTCGCGGAGACACATTCTCTACTGAAGTACCAAGTTTCAGAAGTGCAGCTCTTGTACTACCGGAGATGTGTCGATACAAACTGAATACGCAAAACATCTACAAAATTTAGTGCGTTTTAAAGTTGATAGCGCTTTTGTTTATAACTTCCACATTTATTCGAATTGTGCCACGAAACTTTGCAGACCATCGCGGAGAGGCATTTTCTACTGAAGTACCAAGTTTCAGAAGTGCAGCTCTTGTACTGCCGTAGATATGTCGATACAAACTGAATACGCAAAACATCAACAAAATTTAGCGCGTTTTAAACTTGATATCGCTTTTGATTATAACTTCCACATTTATTCGAATTGTGCCACGAAACTTTGCAGACGATCGCGGAAGGGCATTTTCCACTGAAGTACCAAGTTTCAGAAGTGCAGCTCTTGTACTGCCGTAGATATGTCAATAAAACTGAATACGCAAAACATCAACAAAATTTAGCGCGTTTTAAAGTTGATATCGCTTTTGTTTATAACTTCCACATTTATTCGAATTGTGCAACGAAACTTTGTAGACAGTCGCGGAGACACATTTTCTACTGAAGTACCAAGTTTCAGAAGTGCAGCTCTTGTACTACCGGAGATGTGTTGATACAAACTGAATACGAAAAACATCTACAAAATTTAGTGCGTTTTAAAGTTGATAGCGCTTTTGTTTATAACTTCCACATTTATTCGAATTGTGCCACGAAACTTTGCAGACGATCGCGGAAGGGCATTTTCTACTGAAGTACCAAGTTTCAGAAGTGCAGCTCTTGTACTGCCGTAGATATGTCGATACAAACTGAATACGCAAAACATCAACAAAATTTAGCGCGTTTTAAAGTTGATATCGCTTTGGTTTATAACATCCACATTTATTCGAATTGTGCAACGAAACTTTGTAGACAGTCGCGGAGACACATTCTCTACTGAAGTACCAAGTTTCAGAAGTGCAGCTCTTGTACTACCGGAGATGTGTCGATACAAACTGAATACGCAAAACATCTACAAAATTTAGTGCGTTTTAAAGTTGATAGCGCTTTTGTTTATAACTTCCACATTTATTCCAATTGTGCCACGAAACTTTGCAGACGATCGCGGATAGGCATTTTCTACTGAAGTACCAAGTTTCAGAAGTGCAGCTCTTGTACTGCCGTAGATATGTCGATACAAACTGAATACGCAAAACATCAACAAAATTTAGCGCGTTTTAAACTTGATATCGCTTTTGATTATAACTTCCACATTTATTCGAATTGTGCCACGAAACTTTGTAGACAGTCGCGGAGACACATTCTCTACTGAAGTACCAAGTTTCAGAAGTGCAGCTCTTGTACTACCGGAGATGTGTCGATACAAACTGAATACGCAAAACATCTACAAAATTTAGTGCGTTTTAAAGTTGATAGCGCTTTTGTTTATAACTTCCACATTTATTCGAATTGTGCCACGAAACTTTGCAGACCATCGCGGAGAGGCATTTTCTACTGAAGTACCAAGTTTCAGAAGTGCAGCTCTTGTACTGCCGTAGATATGTCGATACAAACTGAATACGCAAAACATCAACAAAATTTAGCGCGTTTTAAACTTGATATCGCATTTGATTATAACTTCCACATTTATTCGAATTGTGCCACGAAACTTTGCAGACGATCGCGGAAGGGCATTTTCCACTGAAGTGCAAAGTTTCAGAAGTGCAGCTCTTGTACTGCCGTAGATATGTCAATACAAACTGAATACGCAAAACATCAACAAAATTTAGCGCGTTTTAAAGTTGATATCGCTTTTGTTTATAACTTCCACATTTATTCGAATTGTGCAACGAAACTTTGTAGACAGTCGCGGAGACACATTTTCTACTGAAGTACCAAGTTTCAGAAGTGCAGCTCTTGTACTACCGGAGATGTGTTGATACAAACTGAATACGAAAAACATCTACAAAATTTAGTGCGTTTTAAAGTTGATAGCGCTTTTGTTTATAACTTCCACATTTATTCGAATTGTGCCACGAAACTTTGCAGACGATCGCGGAAGGGCATTTTCTACTGAAGTACCAAGTTTCAGAAGTGCAGCTCTTGTACTGCCGGAGATATGTCGATACAAACTGAATACGCAAAACATCAACAAAATTTAGCGCGTTTTAAAGTTGATATCGCTTTGGTTTATAACATCCACATTTATTCGAATTGTGCAACGAAACTTTGTAGACAGTCGCGGAGACACATTCTCTACTGAAGTACCAAGTTTCAGAAGTGCAGCTCTTGTACTACCGGAGATGTGTCGATACAAACTGAATACGCAAAACATCTACAAAATTTAGTGCGTTTTAAAGTTGATAGCGCTTTTGTTTATAACTTCCACATTTATTCCAATTGTGCCACGAAACTTTGCAGACGATCGCGGATAGGCATTTTCTACTGAAGTACCAAGTTTCAGAAGTGCAGCTCTTGTACTGCCGTAGATATGTCGATACAAACTGAATACGCAAAACATCAACAAAATTTAGCGCGTTTTAAACTTGATATCGCTTTTGATTATAACATCCACATTTATTCGAATTGTGCAACGAAACTTTGTAGACAGTCGCGGAGACACATTCTCTACTGAAGTACCAAGTTTCAGAAGTGCAGCTCTTGTACTACCGGAGATGTGTCGATACAAACTGAATACGCAAAACATCTACAAAATTTAGTGCGTTTTAAAGTTGATAGCGCTTTTGTTTATAACTTCCACATTTATTCCAATTGTGCCACGAAACTTTGCAGACGATCGCGGATAGGCATTTTCTACTGAAGTACCAAGTTTCAGAAATGCAGCTCTTGTACTGCCGTAGATATGTCGATACAAACTGAATTCGCAAAACATCAACAAAATTTAGCGCGTTTTAAACTTGATATCGCTTTTGATTATAACTTCCACATTTATTCGAATTGTGCCACGAAACTTTGTAGACAGTCGCGGAGACACATTCTCTACTGAAGTACCAAGTTTCAGAAGTGCAGCTCTTGTACTACCGGAGATGTGTCGATACAAACTGAATACGCAAAACATCTACAAAATTTAGTGCGTTTTAAAGTTGATAGCGCTTTTGTTTATAACTTCCACATTTATTCGAATTGTGCCACGAAACTTTGCAGACCATCGCGGAGAGGCATTTTCTACTGAAGTACCAAGTTTCAGAAGTGCAGCTCTTGTACTGCCGTAGATATGTCGATACAAACTGAATACGCAAAACATCAACAAAATTTAGCGCGTTTTAAACTTGATATCGCATTTGATTATAACTTCCACATTTATTCGAATTGTGCCACGAAACTTTGCAGACGATCGCGGAAGGGCCTTTTTCTACTGAAGTACCAAGTTTCAGAAGTGCAGCTCTTGTACTGCCGTAGATATGTCAATACAAACTGAATACGCAAAACATCAACAAAATTTAGCGCGTTTTAAAGTTGATATCGCTTTTGTTTATAACTTCCACATTTATTCGAATTGTGCAACGAAACTTTGTAGACAGTCGCGGAGACACATTTTCTACTGAAGTACCAAGTTTCAGAAGTGCAGCTCTTGTACTACCGGAGATGTGTTGATACAAACTGAATACGAAAAACATCTACAAAATTTAGTGCGTTTTAAAGTTGATAGCGCTTTTGTTTATAACTTCCACATTTATTCCAATTGTGCCACGAAACTTTGCAGACGATCGCGGATAGGCATTTTCTACTGAAGTACCAAGTTTCAGAAGTGCAGCTCTTGTACTGCCGTAGATATGTCGATACAAACTGAATACGCAAAACATCAACAAAATTTAGCGCGTTTTAAACTTGATATCGCTTTTGATTATAACTTCCACATTTATTCGAATTGTGCCACGAAACTTTGTAGACAGTCGCGGAGACACATTCTCTACTGAAGTACCAAGTTTCAGAAGTGCAGCTCTTGTACTACCGGAGATGTGTTGATACAAACTGAATACGAAAAACATCTACAAAATTTAGTGCGTTTTAAAGTTGATAGCGCTTTTGTTTATAACTTCCACATTTATTCCAATTGTGCCACGAAACTTTGCAGACGATCGCGGATAGGCATTTTCTACTGAAGTACCAAGTTTCAGAAATGCAGCTCTTGTACTGCCGTAGATATGTCGATACAAACTGAATACGCAAAACATCAACAAAATTTAGCGCGTTTTAAACTTGATATCGCTTTTGATTATAACTTCCACATTTATTCGAATTGTGCCACGAAACTTTGTAGACAGTCGCGGAGACACATTCTCTACTGAAGTACCAAGTTTCAGAAGTGCAGCTCTTGTACTACCGGAGATGTGTCGATACAAACTGAATACGCAAAACATCTACAAAATTTAGTGCGTTTTAAAGTTGATAGCGCTTTTGTTTATAACTTCCACATTTATTCGAATTGTGCCACGAAACTTTGCAGACCATCGCGGAGAGGCATTTTCTACTGAAGTACCAAGTTTCAGAAGTGCAGCTCTTGTACTGCCGTAGATATGTCGATACAAACTGAATACGCAAAACATCAACAAAATTTAGCGCGTTTTAAACTTGATATCGCATTTGATTATAACTTCCACATTTATTCGAATTGTGCCACGAAACTTTGCAGACGATCGCGGAAGGGCCTTTTTCTACTGAAGTACCAAGTTTCAGAAGTGCAGCTCTTGTACTGCCGTAGATATGTCAATACAAACTGAATACGCAAAACATCAACAAAATTTAGCGCGTTTTAAAGTTGATATCGCTTTTGTTTATAACTTCCACATTTATTCGAATTGTGCAACGAAACTTTGTAGACAGTCGCGGAGACACATTTTCTACTGAAGTACCAAGTTTCAGAAGTGCAGCTCTTGTACTACCGGAGATGTGTTGATACAAACTGAATACGAAAAACATCTACAAAATTTAGTGCGTTTTAAAGTTAATAGCGCTTTTGTTTATAACTTCCACATTTATTCCAATTGTGCCACGAAACTTTGCAGACGATCGCGGATAGGCATTTTCTACTGAAGTACCAAGTTTCAGAAATGCAGCTCTTGTACTGCCGTAGATATGTCGATACAAACTGAATACGCAAAACATCAACAAAATTTAGCGCGTTTTAAACTTGATATCGCTTTTGATTATAACTTCCACATTTATTCGAATTGTGCCACGAAACTTTGTAGACAGTCGCGGAGACACATTCTCTACTGAAGTACCAAGTTTCAGAAGTGCAGCTCTTGTACTACCGGAGATGTGTCGATACAAACTGAATACGCAAAACATCTACAAAATTTAGTGCGTTTTAAAGTTGATAGCGCTTTTGTTTATAACTTCCACATTTATTCGAATTGTGCCACGAAACTTTGCAGACCATCGCGGAGAGGCATTTTCTACTGAAGTACCAAGTTTCAGAAGTGCAGCTCTTGTACTGCCGTAGATATGTCGATACAAACTGAATACGCAAAACATCAACAAAATTTAGCGCGTTTTAAACTTGATATCGCATTTGATTATAACTTCCACATTTATTCGAATTGTGCCACGAAACTTTGCAGACGATCGCGGAAAGGCCTTTTTCTACTGAAGTACCAAGTTTCAGAAGTGCAGCTCTTGTACTGCCGTAGATATGTCAATACAAACTGAATACGCAAAACATCAACAAAATTTAGCGCGTTTTAAAGTTGATATCGCTTTTGTTTATAACTTCCACATTTATTCGAATTGTGCAACGAAACTTTGTAGACAGTCGCGGAGACACATTTTCTACTGAAGTACCAAGTTTCAGAAGTGCAGCTCTTGTACTACCGGAGATGTGTTGATACAAACTGAATACGAAAAACATCTACAAAATTTAGTGCGTTTTAAAGTTGATAGCGCTTTTGTTTATAACTTCCACATTTATTCCAATTGTGCCACGAAACTTTGCAGACGATCGCGGATAGGCATTTTCTACTGAAGTACCAAGTTTCAGAAGTGCAGCTCTTGTACTGCCGTAGATATGTCGATACAAACTGAATACGCAAAACATCAACAAAATTTAGCGCGTTTTAAACTTGATATCGCTTTTGATTATAACTTCCACATTTATTCGAATTGTGCCACGAAACTTTGTAGACAGTCGCGGAGACACATTCTCTACTGAAGTACCAAGTTTCAGAAGTGCAGCTCTTGTACTACCGGAGATGTGTTGATACAAACTGAATACGAAAAACATCTACAAAATTTAGTGCGTTTTAAAGTTGATAGCGCTTTTGTTTATAACTTCCACATTTATTCGAATTGTGCCACGAAACTTTGCAGACGATCGCGGAAGGGCATTTTCTACTGAAGTACCAAGTTTCAGAAGTGCAGCTCTTGTACTGCCGGAGATATGTCGATACAAACTGAATACGCAAAACATCAACAAAATTTAGCGCGTTTTAAAGTTGATATCGCTTTGGTTTATAACATCCACATTTATTCGAATTGTGCAACGAAACTTTGTAGACAGTCGCGGAGACACATTCTCTACTGAAGTACCAAGTTTCAGAAGTGCAGCTCTTGTACTACCGGAGATGTGTCGATACAAACTGAATACGCAAAACATCTACAAAATTTAGTGCGTTTTAAAGTTGATAGCGCTTTTGTTTATAACTTCCACATTTATTCCAATTGTGCCACGAAACTTTGCAGACGATCGCGGATAGGCATTTTCTACTGAAGTACAAAGTTTCAGAAGTGCAGCTCTTGTACTGCCGTAGATATGTCGATACAAACTGAATACGCAAAACATCAACAAAATTTAGCGCGTTTTAAACTTGATATCGCTTTTGATTATAACTTCCACATTTATTCGAATTGTGCCACGAAACTTTGTAGACAGTCGCGGAGACACATTCTCTACTGAAGTACCAAGTTTCAGAAGTGCAGCTCTTGTACTACCGGAGATGTGTTGATACAAACTGAATACGAAAAACATCTACAAAATTTAGTGCGTTTTAAAGTTGATAGCGCTTTTGTTTATAACTTCCACATTTATTCGAATTGTGCCACGAAACTTTGCAGACGATCGCGGAAGGGCATTTTCTACTGAAGTACCAAGTTTCAGAAGTGCAGCTCTTGTACTGCCGGAGATATGTCGATACAAACTGAATACGCAAAACATCAACAAAATTTAGCGCGTTTTAAAGTTGATATCGCTTTGGTTTATAACATCCACATTTATTCGAATTGTGCAACGAAACTTTGTAGACAGTCGCGGAGACACATTCTCTACTGAAGTACCAAGTTTCAGAAGTGCAGCTCTTGTACTACCGGAGATGTGTCGATACAAACTGAATACGCAAAACATCTACAAAATTTAGTGCGTTTTAAAGTTGATAGCGCTTTTGTTTATAACTTCCACATTTATTCCAATTGTGCCACGAAACTTTGCAGACGATCGCGGATAGGCATTTTCTACTGAAGTACCAAGTTTCAGAAGTGCAGCTCTTGTACTGCCGTAGATATGTCGATACAAACTGAATACGCAAAACATCAACAAAATTTAGCGCGTTTTAAACTTGATATCGCTTTTGATTATAACTTCCACATTTATTCGAATTGTGCCACGAAACTTTGTAGACAGTCGCGGAGACACATTCTCTACTGAAGTACCAAGTTTCAGAAGTGCAGCTCTTGTACTACCGGAGATGTTTCGATACAAACTGAATACGCAAAACATCTACAAAATTTAGTGCGTTTTAAAGTTGATAGCGCTTTTGTTTATAACTTCCACATTTATTCGAATTGTGCCACGAAACTTTGCAGACCATCGCGGAGAGGCATTTTCTACTGAAGTACCAAGTTTCAGAAGTGCAGCTCTTGTACTGCCGTAGATATGTCGATACAAACTGAATACGCAAAACATCAACAAAATTTAGCGCGTTTTAAACTTGATATCGCTTTTGATTATAACTTCCACATTTATTCGAATTGTGCCACGAAACTTTGCAGACGATCGCGGAAGGGCATTTTCCACTGAAGTACCAAGTTTCAGAAGTGCAGCTCTTGTACTGCCGTAGATATGTCAATACAAACTGAATACGCAAAACATCAACAAAATTTAGCGCGTTTTAAAGTTGATATCGCTTTGGTTTATAACATCCACATTTATTCGAATTGTGCAACGAAACTTTGTAGACAGTCGCGGAGACACATTCTCTACTGAAGTACCAAGTTTCAGAAGTGCAGCTCTTGTACTACCGGAGATGTGTCGATACAAACTGAATACGCAAAACATCTACAAAATTTAGTGCGTTTCAAAGTTGATAGCGCTTTTGTTTATAACTTCCACATTTATTCCAATTGTGCCACGAAACTTTGCAGACGATCGCGGATAGGCATTTTCTACTGAAGTACCAAGTTTCAGAAGTGCAGCTCTTGTACTGCCGTAGATATGTCGATACAAACTGAATACGCAAAACATCAACAAAATTTAGCGCGTTTTAAACTTGATATCGCTTTTGATTATAACTTCCACATTTATTCGAATTGTGCCACGAAACTTTGTAGACAGTCGCGGAGACACATTCTCTACTGAAGTACCAAGTTTCAGAAGTGCAGCTCTTGTACTACCGGAGATGTGTTGATACAAACTGAATACGAAAAACATCTACAAAATTTAGTGCGTTTTAAAGTTGATAGCGCTTTTGTTTATAACTTCCACATTTATTCGAATTGTGCCACGAAACTTTGCAGACGATCGCGGAAGGGCATTTTCTACTGAAGTACCAAGTTTCAGAAGTGCAGCTCTTGTACTGCCGGAGATATGTCGATACAAACTGAATACGCAAAACATCAACAAAATTTAGCGCGTTTTAAAGTTGATATCGCTTTGGTTTATAACATCCACATTTATTCGAATTGTGCAACGAAACTTTGTAGACAGTCGCGGAGACACATTCTCTACTGAAGTACCAAGTTTCAGAAGTGCAGCTCTTGTACTACCGGAGATGTGTCGATACAAACTGAATACGCAAAACATCTACAAAATTTAGTGCGTTTTAAAGTTGATAGCGCTTTTGTTTATAACTTCCACATTTATTCCAATTGTGCCACGAAACTTTGCAGACGATCGCGGATAGGCATTTTCTACTGAAGTACCAAGTTTCAGAAGTGCAGCTCTTGTACTGCCGTAGATATGTCGATACAAACTGAATACGCAAAACATCAACAAAATTTAGCGCGTTTTAAACTTGATATCGCTTTTGATTATAACTTCCACATTTATTCGAATTGTGCCACGAAACTTTGTAGACAGTCGCGGAGACACATTCTCTACTGAAGTACCAAGTTTCAGAAGTGCAGCTCTTGTACTACCGGAGATGTGTTGATACAAACTGAATACGAAAAACATCTACAAAATTTAGTGCGTTTTAAAGTTGATAGCGCTTTTGTTTATAACTTCCACATTTATTCGAATTGTGCCACGAAACTTTGCAGACGATCGCGGAAGGGCATTTTCTACTGAAGTACCAAGTTTCAGAAGTGCAGCTCTTGTACTGCCGGAGATATGTCGATACAAACTGAATACGCAAAACATCAACAAAATTTAGCGCGTTTTAAAGTTGATATCGCTTTGGTTTATAACATCCACATTTATTCGAATTGTGCAACGAAACTTTGTAGACAGTCGCGGAGACACATTCTCTACTGAAGTACCAAGTTTCAGAAGTGCAGCTCTTGTACTACCGGAGATGTGTCGATACAAACTGAATACGCAAAACATCTACAAAATTTAGTGCGTTTTAAAGTTGATAGCGCTTTTGTTTATAACTTCCACATTTATTCCAATTGTGCCACGAAACTTTGCAGACGATCGCGGATAGGCATTTTCTACTGAAGTACCAAGTTTCAGAAGTGCAGCTCTTGTACTGCCGTAGATATGTCGATACAAACTGAATACGCAAAACATCAACAAAATTTAGCGCGTTTTAAACTTGATATCGCTTTTGATTATAACTTCCACATTTATTCGAATTGTGCCACGAAACTTTGTAGACAGTCGCGGAGACACATTCTCTACTGAAGTACCAAGTTTCAGAAGTGCAGCTCTTGTACTACCGGAGATGTTTCGATACAAACTGAATACGCAAAACATCTACAAAATTTAGTGCGTTTTAAAGTTGATAGCGCTTTTGTTTATAACTTCCACATTTATTCGAATTGTGCCACGAAACTTTGCAGACCATCGCGGAGAGGCATTTTCTACTGAAGTACCAAGTTTCAGAAGTGCAGCTCTTGTACTGCCGTAGATATGTCGATACAAACTGAATACGCAAAACATCAACAAAATTTAGCGCGTTTTAAACTTGATATCGCTTTTGATTATAACTTCCACATTTATTCGAATTGTGCCACGAAACTTTGCAGACGATCGCGGAAGGGCATTTTCCACTGAAGTACCAAGTTTCAGAAGTGCAGCTCTTGTACTGCCGTAGATATGTCAATACAAACTGAATACGCAAAACATCAACAAAATTTAGCGCGTTTTAAAGTTGATATCGCTTTGGTTTATAACATCCACATTTATTCGAATTGTGCAACGAAACTTTGTAGACAGTCGCGGAGACACATTCTCTACTGAAGTACCAAGTTTCAGAAGTGCAGCTCTTGTACTACCGGAGATGTGTCGATACAAACTGAATACGCAAAACATCTACAAAATTTAGTGCGTTTCAAAGTTGATAGCGCTTTTGTTTATAACTTCCACATTTATTCCAATTGTGCCACGAAACTTTGCAGACGATCGCGGATAGGCATTTTCTACTGAAGTACCAAGTTTCAGAAGTGCAGCTCTTGTACTGCCGTAGATATGTCGATACAAACTGAATACGCAAAACATCAACAAAATTTAGCGCGTTTTAAACTTGATATCGCTTTTGATTATAACTTCCACATTTATTCGAATTGTGCCACGAAACTTTGTAGACAGTCGCGGAGACACATTCTCTACTGAAGTACCAAGTTTCAGAAGTGCAGCTCTTGTACTACCGGAGATGTGTCGATACAAACTGAATACGCAAAACATCTACAAAATTTAGTGCGTTTTAAAGTTGATAGCGCTTTTGTTTATAACTTCCACATTTATTCGAATTGTGCCACGAAACTTTGCAGACCATCGCGGAGAGGCATTTTCTACTGAAGTACCAAGTTTCAGAAGTGCAGCTCTTGTACTGCCGTAGATATGTCGATACAAACTGAATACGCAAAACATCAACAAAATTTAGCGCGTTTTAAACTTGATATCGCATTTGATTATAACTTCCACATTTATTCGAATTGTGCCACGAAACTTTGCAGACGATCGCGGAAGGGCATTTTCCACTGAAGTACCAAGTTTCAGAAGTGCAGCTCTTGTACTGCCGTAGATATGTCAATACAAACTGAATACGCAAAACATCAACAAAATTTAGCGCGTTTTAAAGTTGATATCGCTTTTGTTTATAACTTCCACATTTATTCGAATTGTGCAACGAAACTTTGTAGACAGTCGCGGAGACACATTTTCTACTGAAGTACCAAGTTTCAGAAGTGCAGCTCTTGTACTACCGGAGATGTGTTGATACAAACTGAATACGAAAAACATCTACAAAATTTAGTGCGTTTTAAAGTTGATAGCGCTTTTGTTTATAACTTCCACATTTATTCGAATTGTGCCACGAAACTTTGCAGACGATCGCGGAAGGGCATTTTCTACTGAAGTACCAAGTTTCAGAAGTGCAGCTCTTGTACTGCTAGAGATATGTCGATACAAACTGAATACGCAAAACATCAACAAAATTTAGCGCGTTTTAAAGTTGATATCGCTTTGGTTTATAACATCCACATTTATTCGAATTGTGCAACGAAACTTTGTAGACAGTCGCGGAGACACATTCTCTACTGAAGTACCAAGTTTCAGAAGTGCAGCTTTTGTACTACCGGAGATGTGTCGATACAAACTGAATACGCAAAACATCTACAAAATTTAGTGCGTTTTAAAGTTGATAGCGCTTTTGTTTATAACTTCCACATTTATTCCAATTGTGCCACGAAACTTTGCAGACGATCGCGGATAGGCATTTTCTACTGAAGTACCAAGTTTCAGAAGTGCAGCTCTTGTACTGCCGTAGATATGTCGATACAAACTGAATACGCAAAACATCAACAAAGTTTAGCGCGTTTTAAACTTGATATCGCTTTTGATTATAACTTCCACATTTATTCGAATTTTGCCACGAAACTTTGAAGACAGTCGCGGAGACACATTCTCTACTGAAGTACCAAGTTTCAGAAGTGCAGCTCTTGTACTAGCGGAGATGTGTCGATACAAACTGAATACGCAAAACATCTACAAAATTTAGTGCGTTTTAAAGTTGATAGCGCTTTTGTTTATAACTTCCACATTTATTCGAATTGTGCCACGAAACTTTGCAGACCATCGCGGAGAGGCATTTTCTACTGAAGTACCAAGTTTCAGAAGTGCAGCTCTTGTACTGCCGTAGATATGTCGATACAAACTGAATACGCAAAACATCAACAAAATTTAGCGCGTTTTAAACTTGATATCGCATTTGATTATAACTTCCACATTTATTCGAATTGTGCCACGAAACTTTGCAGACGATCGCGGAAGGGCATTTTCCACTGAAGTACCAAGTTTCAGAAGTGCAGCTCTTGTACTGCTGTAGATATGTCAATACAAACTGAATACGCAAAACATCAACAAAATTTAGCGCGTTTTAAAGTTGGTATCGCTTTTGTTTATAACTTCCACATTTATTCGAATTGTTCAACGAAACTTTGTAGACAGTCGCGGAGACACATTTTCTACTGAAGTACCAAGTTTCAGAAGTGCAGCTCTTGTACTACCGGAGATGTGTTGATACAAACTGAATACGAAAAACATCTACAAAATTTAGTGCGTTTTAAAGTTGATAGCGCTTTTGTTTATAACTTCCACATTTATTCGAATTGTGCCACGAAACTTTGCAGACGATCGCGGAAGGGCATTTTCTACTGAAGTACCAAGTTTCAGAAGTGCAGCTCTTGTACTGCCAGAGATATGTCGATACAAACTGAATACGCAAAACATCAACAAAATTTAGCGCGTTTTAAAGTTGATATCGCTTTGGTTTATAACATCCACATTTATTCGAATTGTGCAACGAAACTTTGTAGACAGTCGCGGAGACACATTCTCTACTGAAGTACCAAGTTTCAGAAGTGCAGCTCTTGTACTACCGGAGATGTGTCGATACAAACTGAATACGCAAAACATCTACAAAATTTAGTGCGTTTTAAAGTTGATAGCGCTTTTGTTTATAACTTCCACATTTATTCCAATTGTGCCACGAAACTTTGCAGACGATCGCGGATAGGCATTTTCTACTGAAGTACCAAGTTTCAGAAGTGCAGCTCTTGTACTACCGGAGATGTGTCGATACAAACTGAATACGCAAAACATCTACAAAATTTAGTGCGTTTTAAAGTTGATAGCGCTTTTGTTTATAACTTCCACATTTATTCGAATTGTGCCACGAAACTTTGCAGACGATCGCGGATAGGCATTTTCTACTGAAGTACCAAGTTTCAGAAGTGCAGCTCTTGTACTACCGGAGATGTGTCGATACAAACTGAATAAGCAAAACATCTACAAAATTTAGTGCGTTTTAAAGTTGATAGCGCTTTTGTTTATAACTTCCACATTTATTCGAATTGTGCCACGAAACTTTGCAGACCATCGCGGAGAGGCATTTTCTACTGAAGTACCAAGTTTCAGAAGTGCAGCTCTTGTACTGCCGTAGATATGTCGATACAAACTGAATACGCAAAACATCAACAAAATTTAGCGCATTTTAAACTTGATATCGCTTTTGATTATAACTTCCACATTTTTTCGAATTGTTCCACGAAACTTTGCAGACGATCGCGGAAGGGCATTTTCCACTGAAGTACCAAGTTTCAGAAGTGCAGCTCTTGTACTGCCGTAGATATGTCAATACAAACTGAATACGCAAAACATCTACAAAATTTAGTGCGTGTTAAAGTTGATAGCGCTTTTGTTTATAACTTCCACATTTATTCGAATTGTGCCACGAAACTTTGCGGACAATCGCGGAGAGGCATTTTCTACTGAAGTACCAAGTTTCAGAAGTGCAGCTCTTGTACTGCCGTAGATATGTCGATACAAACTGAATACGCAAAACATCAACAAAATTTAGCGCGTTTTAAACTTGATATCGCTTTTGATTATAACTTCCACATTTATTCGAATTGTGCCACGAAACTTTGTAGACAGTCGCGGAGACACATTCTCTACTGAAGTACCAAGTTTCAGAAGTGCAGCTCTTGTACTACCGGAGATGTGTCGATACAAACTGAATACGCAAAACATCTACAAAATTTAGTGCGTTTTAAAGTTGATAGCGCTTTTGTTTATAACTTCCACATTTATTCGAATTGTGCCACGAAACTTTGCAGACCATCGCGGAGAGGCATTTTCTACAGAAGTACCAAGTTTCAGAAGTGCAGCTCTTGTACTGCCGTAGATATGTCGATACAAACTGAATAAGCAAAACATCAACAAAATTTAGCGCGTTTTAAACTTGATATCGCTTTTGATTATAACTTCGACATTTATTCGAATTGTGCCACGAAACTTTGCAGACGATCGCGGAAGGGCATTTTCCACTGAAGTACCAAGTTTCAGAAGTGCAGCTCTTGTACTGCCGTAGATATGTCAATACAAACTGAATACGCAAAACATCAACAAAATTTAGCGCGTTTTAAAGTTGATATCGCTTTTGTTTATAACTTCCACATTTATTCGAATTGTGCAACGAAACTTTGTAGACAGTCGCGGAGACACATTTTCTACTGAAGTACCAAGTTTCAGAAGTGCAGCTCTTGTACTACCGGAGATGTGTTGATACAAACTGAATACGAAAAACATCTACAAAATTTAGTGCGTTTTAAAGTTGATAGCGCTTTTGTTTACACCTTCCACATTTATTCGAATTGTGCCACGAAACTTTGCAGACGATCGCCCAAGGGCAGTTTCTACTGAAGTACCAAGTTTCAGAAGTGCAGCTCTTGTACTGCCGTAGATATGTCGATACAAACTGAATACGCAAAACATCAACAAAATTTAGCGCGTTTTAAAGTTGATATCGCTTTGGTTTATAACATCCACATTTATTCGAATTGTGCAACGAAACTTTGTAGACAGTCGCGGAGACACATTCTCTACTGAAGTACCAAGTTTCAGAAGTGCAGCTCTTGTACTACCGGAGATGTGTCGATACAAACTGAATACGCAAAACATCTACAAAATTTAGTGCGTTTTAAAGTTGATAGCGCTTTTGTTTATAACTTCCACATTTATTCCAATTGTGCCACGAAACTTTGCAGACGATCGCGGATAGGCATTTTCTACTGAAGTACCAAGTTTCAGAAGTGCAGCTCTTGTACTACCGGAGATGTGTCGATACAAACTGAATACGCAAAACAACTACAAAATTTAGTGCGTTTTAAAGTTGATAGCGCTTTTGTTTATAACTTCCACATTTATTCGAATTGTGCCACGAAACTTTGCAGACCATCGCGGAAGGGCATTTTCCACTGAAGTACGAAGTTTCAGAAGTGCAGCTCTTGTACTGCCGTAGATATGTCAATACAAACTGAATACGCAAAACATCAACAAAATTTAGCGCGTTTTAAAGTTGATATCGCTTTTGTTTATAACTTCCACATTTATTCGAATTGTGCAACGAAACTTTGTAGACAGTCGCGGAGACACATTTTCTACTGAAGTACCAAGTTTCAGAAGTGCAGCTCTTGTACTACCGGAGATGTGTTGATACAAACTGAATACGAAAAACATCTACAAAATTTAGTGCGTTTTAAAGTTGATAGCGCTTTTGTTTATAACTTCCACATTCATTCGAATTGTGCCACGAAACTTTGCAGACGATCGCGGAAGGGCATTTTCTACTGAAGTACCAAGTTTCAGAAGTGCAGCTCTTGTACTGCCGTAGATATGTCGATACAAACTGAATACGCAAAACATCAACAAAATTTAGCGCGTTTTAAAGTTGATATCGCTTTGGTTTATAACATCCACATTTATTCGAATTGTGCAACGAAACTTTGTAGACAGTCGCGGAGACACATTCTCTACTGAAGTACCAAGTTTCAGAAGTGCAGCTCTTGTACTACCGGAGATGTGTCGATACAAACTGAATACGCAAAACATCTACAAAATTTAGTGCGTTATAAAGTTGATAGCGCTTTTGTTTATAACTTCCACATTTATTCGAATTGTGCCACGAAACTTTGCAGACGATCGCGGATAGGCATTTTCTACTGAAGTACCAAGTTTCAGAAGTGCAGCTCTTGTACTACCGGAGAAATGTCGATACAAACTGAATACGCAAAACATCTACAAAATTTAGTGCGTTTTAAAGTTGATAGCGCTTTTGTTTATAACTTCCACATTTATTCGAATTGTGCCACGAAACTTTGCAGACCATCGCGGAGAGGCATTTTCTACTGAAGTACCAAGTTTCAGAAGTGCAGCTCTTGTACTGCCGTAGATATGTCGATACAAACTGAATACGCAAAACATCAACAAAATTTAGCGCGTTTTAAACTTGATATCGCTTTTGATTATAACTTCCACATTTATTCGAATTGTGCCACGAAACTTTGCAGACGATCGCGGATAGGCATTTTCTACTGAAGTACCAAGTTTCAGAAGTGCAGCTCTTGTACTACCGGAGATGTGTCGATACAAACTGAATACGCAAAACATCTACAAAATTTAGTGCTTTTTAAAGTTGATAGCGCTTTTGTTTATAACTTCCACATTTATTCGAATTGTGCCACGAAACTTTGCAGACCATCGCGGAGAGGCATTTTCTACTGAAGTACCAAGTTTCAGAAGTGCAGCTCTTGTACTGCCGTAGATATGTCGATACAAACTGAATACGCAAAACATCAACAAAATTTAGCGCGTTTTGAACTTGATATCGCTTTTGATTATAACTTCCACATTTATTCGAATTGTGCCACGAAACTTTGTAGACAGTCGCGGAGACACATTCTCCACTGAAGTACCAAGTTTCAGAAGTGCAGCTCTTGTACTACCGGAGATGTGTCGATACAAACTGAATACGCAAAACATCTACAAAATTTAGTGCGTTTTAAAGTTGATAGCGCTTTTGTTTATAACTTCCACATTTATTCGAATTGTGCCACGAAACTTTGCAGATCATCGCGGAGAGGTATTTTCTACTGAAGTACCAAGTTTCAGAAGTGCAGCTCTTGTACTGCCGTAGATATGTCGATATAAACTGAATACGCAAAACATCAACAAAATTTAGCGCGTTTTAAACTTGATATCGCTTTTGATTATAACTTCCACATTTATTCGAATTGTGCCACGAAATTTGCAGACGATCGCGGAAGGGCATTTTCCACTGAAGTACCAAGTTTCAGAAGTGCAGCTCTTGTACTGCCGTAGATATGTCAATACAAACTGAATACGCAAAACATCAACAAAATTTAGCGCGTTTTAAAGTTGATATCGCTTTTGTTTATAACTTCCACATTTATTCGAATTGTGCAACGAAACTTTGTAGACAGTCGCGGAGACACATTTTCTACTGAAGTACCAAGTTTCAGAAGTGCAGCTCTTGTACTACCGGAGATGTGTTGATACAAACTGAATACGAAAAACATCAACAAAATTTAGTGCGTTTTGAAGTTGATAGCGCTTTTGTTTATAACTTCCACATTTATTCGAATTGTGCCACGAAACTTTGCAGACGATCGCGGAAGGGCAGTTTCTACTGAAGTACCAAGTTTCAGAAGTGCAGCTCTTGTACTGCCGTAGATATGTCGATACAAACTGAATACGCAAAACATCAACAAAATTTAGCGCGTTTTAAAGTTGATATCGCTTTGGTTTATAACATCCACATTTATTCGAATTGTGCAACGAAACTTTGTAGACAGTCGCGGAGACACATTCTCTACTGAAGTACCAAGTTTCAGAAGTGCAGCTCTTGTACTACCGGAGATGTGTCGATACAAACTGAATACGCAAAACATCTACAAAATTTAGTGCGTTTTAAAGTTGATAGCGCTTTTGTTTATAACTTCCACATTTATTCCAATTGTGCCACGAAACTTTGCAGACGATCGCGGATAGGCATTTTCTACTGAAGTACCAAGTTTCAGAAGTGCAGCTCTTGTACTACCGGAGATGTGTCGATACAAACTGAATACGCAAAACAACTACAAAATTTAGTGCGTTTTAAAGTTGATAGCGCTTTTGTTTATAACTTCCACATTTATTCGAATTGTGCCACGAAACTTTGCAGACCATCGCGGAAGGGCATTTTCCACTGAAGTACGAAGTTTCAAAAGTGCAGCTCTTGTACTGCCGTAGATATGTCAATACAAACTGAATACGCAAAACATCAACAAAATTTAGCGCGTTTTAAAGTTGATATCGCTTTTGTTTATAACTTCCACATTTATTCGAATTGTGCAACGAAACTTTGTAGACAGTCGCGGAGACACATTTTCTACTGAAGTACCAAGTTTCAGAAGTGCAGCTCTTGTACTACCGGAGATGTGTTGATACAAACTGAATACGAAAAACATCTACAAAATTTAGTGCGTTTTAAAGTTGATAGCGCTTTTGTTTATAACTTCCACATTTATTCGAATTGTGCCACGAAACTTTGCAGACGATCGCGGAAGGGCATTTTCTACTGAAGTACCAAGTTTCAGAAGTGCAGCTCTTGTACTGCCGTAGATATGTCGATACAAACTGAATACGCAAAACATCAACAAAATTTAGCGCGTTTTAAAGTTGATATCGCTTTGGTTTATAACATCCACATTTATTCGAATTGTGCAACGAAACTTTGTAGACAGTCGCGGAGACACATTCTCTACTGAAGTACCAAGTTTCAGAAGTGCAGCTCTTGTACTACCGGAGATGTGTCGATACAAACTGAATACGCAAAACATCTACAAAATTTAGTGCGTTTTAAAGTTGATAGCGCTTTTGTTTATAACTTCCACATTTATTCGAATTGTGCCACGAAACTTTGCAGACGATCGCGGATAGGCATTTTCTACTGAAGTACCAAGTTTCAGAAGTGCAGCTCTTGTACTACCGGAGATGTGTCGATACAAACTGAATACGCAAAACATCTACAAAATTTAGTGCGTTTTAAAGTTGATAGCGCTTTTGTTTATAGCTTCCACATTTATTCGAATTGTGCCACGAAACTTTGCAGACCATCGCGGAGAGGCATTTTCTACTGAAGTACCAAGTTTCAGAAGTGCAGCTCTTGTACTGCCGTAGATATGTCGATACAAACTGAATACGCAAAACATCAACAAAATTTAGCGCGTTTTAAACTTGATATCGCTTTTGATTATAACTTCCACATTTTTTCGAATTGTGCCACGAAACTTTGCAGACGATCGCGGAAGGGCATTTTCCACTGAAGTACCAAGTTTCAGAATTGCAGCTCTTGTACTGCCGTAGATATGTCAATACAAACTGAATACGCAAAACATCAACAAAATTTAGCGCGTTTTAAAGTTGATATCGCTTTTGTTTATAACTTCCACATTTATTCGAATTGTGCAACGAAACTTTGTAGACAGTCGCGGAGACACATTTTCTACTGAAGTACCAAGTTTCAGAAGTGCAGCTCTTGTACTACCGGAGATGTGTTGATACAAACTCAATACGAAAAACATCTACAAAATTTAGTGCGTTTTAAAGTTGATAGCGCTTTTGTTTATAACTTCCACATTTATTCGAATTGTGCCACGAAACTTTGCAGACGATCGCGGAAGGGCATTTTCTACTGAAGTACCAAGTTTCAGAAGTGCAGCTCTTGTACTGCCGGAGATATGTCGATACAAACTGAATACGCAAAACATCAACAAAATTTAGCGCGTTTTAAAGTTGATATCGCTTTGGTTTATAACATCCACATTTATTCGAATTGTGCAACGAAACTTTGTAGACAGTCGCGGAGACACATTCTCTACTGAAGTACCAAGTTTCAGAAGTGCAGCTCTTGTACTACCGGAGATGTGTCGATACAAACTGAATACGCAAAACATCTACAAAATTTAGTGCGTTTTAAAGTTGATAGCGCTTTTGTTTATAACTTCCACATTTATTCCAATTGTGCCACGAAACTTTGCAGACGATCGCGGATAGGCATTTTCTACTGAAGTACCAAGTTTCAGAAGTGCAGCTCTTGTACTACCGGAGATGTGTCGATACAAACTGAATACGCAAAACATCTACAAAATTTAGTGCGTTTTAAAGTTGATAGCGCTTTTGTTTATAGCTTCCACATTTATTCGAATTGTGCCACGAAACTTTGCAGACCATCGCGGAGAGGAATTTACTACTGAAGTACCAAGTTTCAGAAGTGCAGCTCTTGTACTGCCGTAGATATGTCGATACAAACTGAATACGCAAAACATCAACAAAATTTAGCGCGTTTTAAACTTGATATCGCTTTTGATTATAACTTCCACATTTTTTCGAATTGTGCCACGAAACATTGCAGACGATCGCGGAAGGGCATTTTCCACTGAAGTACCAAGTTTCAGAATTGCAGCTCTTGTACTGCCGTAGATATGTCAATACAAACTGAATACGCAAAACATCAACAAAATTTAGCGCGTTTTAAAGTTGATATCGCTTTTGTTTATAACTTCCACATTTATTCGAATTGTGCAACGAAACTTTGTAGACAGTCGCGGAGACACATTTTCTACTGAAGTACCAAGTTTCAGAAGTGCAGCTCTTGTACTACCGGAGATGTGTTGATACAAACTCAATACGAAAAACATCTACAAAATTTAGTGCGTTTTAAAGTTGATAGCGCTTTTGTTTATAACTTCCACATTTATTCGAATTGTGCCACGAAACTTTGCAGACGATCGCGGAAGGGCATTTTCTACTGAAGTACCAAGTTTCAGAAGTGCAGCTCTTGTACTGCCGGAGATATGTCGATACAAACTGAATACGCAAAACATCAACAAAATTTAGCGCGTTTTAAAGTTGATATCGCTTTGGTTTATAACATCCACATTTATTCGAATTGTGCAACGAAACTTTGTAGACAGTCGCGGAGACACATTCTCTACTGAAGTACCAAGTTTCAGAAGTGCAGCTCTTGTACTACCGGAGATGTGTCGATACAAACTGAATACGCAAAACATCTACAAAATTTAGTGCGTTTTAAAGTTGATAGCGCTTTTGTTTATAACTTCCACATTTATTCCAATTGTGCCACGAAACTTTGCAGACGATCGCGGATAGGCATTTTCTACTGAAGTACCAAGTTTCAGAAGTGCAGCTCTTGTACTACCGGAGATGTGTCGATACAAACTGAATACGCAAAACATCTACAAAATTTAGTGCGTTTTAAAGTTGATAGCGCTTTTGTTTATAGCTTCCACATTTATTCGAATTGTGCCACGAAACTTTGCAGACCATCGCGGAGAGGCATTTTCTACTGAAGTACCAAGTTTCAGAAGTGCAGCTCTTGTACTGCCGTAGATATGTCGATACAAACTGAATACGCAAAACATCAACAAAATTTAGCGCGTTTTAAACTTGATATCGCTTTTGATTATAACTTCCACATTTTTTCGAATTGTGCCACGAAACTTTGCAGACGATCGCGGAAGGGCATTTTCCACTGAAGTACCAAGTTTCAGAATTGCAGCTCTTGTACTGCCGTAGATATGTCAATACAAACTGAATACGCAAAATATCAACAAAATTTAGCGCGTTTTAAAGTTGATATCGCTTTTGTTTATAACTTCCACATTTATTCGAATTGTGCAACGAAACTTTGTAGACAGTCGCGGAGACACATTTTCTACTGAAGTACCAAGTTTCAGAAGTGCAGCTCTTGTACTACCGGAGATGTGTTGATACAAACTCAATACGAAAAACATCTACAAAATTTAGTGCGTTTTAAAGTTGATAGCGCTTTTGTTTATAACTTCCACATTTATTCGAATTGTGCCACGAAACTTTGCAGACGATCGCGGAAGGGCATTTTCTACTGAAGTACCAAGTTTCAGAAGTGCAGCTCTTGTACTGCCGGAGATATGTCGATACAAACTGAATACGCAAAACATCAACAAAATTTAGCGCGTTTTAAAGTTGATATCGCTTTGGTTTATAACATCCACATTTATTCGAATTGTGCAACGAAACTTTGTAGACAGTCGCGGAGACACATTCTCTACTGAAGTACCAAGTTTCAGAAGTGCAGCTCTTGTACTACCGGAGATGTGTCGATACAAACTGAATACGCAAAACATCTACAAAATTTAGTGCGTTTTAAAGTTGATAGCGCTTTTGTTTATAACTTCCACATTTATTCCAATTGTGCCACGAAACTTTGCAGACGATCGCGGATAGGCATTTTCTACTGAAGTACCAAGTTTCAGAAGTGCAGCTCTTGTACTACCGGAGATGTGTCGATACAAACTGAATACGCAAAACATCTACAAAATTTAGTGCGTTTTAAAGTTGATAGCGCTTTTGTTTATAGCTTCCACATTTATTCGAATTGTGCCACGAAACTTTGCAGACCATCGCGGAGAGGCATTTTCTACTGAAGTACCAAGTTTCAGAAGTGCAGCTCTTGTACTGCCGTAGATATGTCGATACAAACTGAATACGCAAAACATCAACAAAATTTAGCGCGTTTTAAACTTGATATCGCTTTTGATTATAACTTCCACATTTTTTCGAATTGTGCCACGAAACTTTGCAGACGATCGCGGAAGGGCATTTTCCACTGAAGTACCAAGTTTCAGAATTGCAGCTCTTGTACTGCCGTAGATATGTCAATACAAACTGAATACGCAAAACATCAACAAAATTTAGCGCGTTTTAAAGTTGATATCGCTTTTGTTTATAACTTCCACATTTATTCGAATTGTGCAACGAAACTTTGTAGACAGTCGCGGAGACACATTTTCTACTGAAGTACCAAGTTTCAGAAGTGCAGCTCTTGTACTACCGGAGATGTGTTGATACAAACTCAATACGAAAAACATCTACAAAATTTAGTGCGTTTTAAAGTTGATAGCGCTTTTGTTTATAACTTCCACATTTATTCGAATTGTGCCACGAAACTTTGCAGACGATCGCGGAAGGGCATTTTCTACTGAAGTACCAAGTTTCAGAAGTGCAGCTCTTGTACTGCCGGAGATATGTCGATACAAACTGAATACGCAAAACATCAACAAAATTTAGCGCGTTTTAAAGTTGATATCGCTTTGGTTTATAACATCCACATTTATTCGAATTGTGCAACGAAACTTTGTAGACAGTCGCGGAGACACATTCTCTACTGAAGTACCAAGTTTCAGAAGTGCAGCTCTTGTACTACCGGAGATGTGTCGATACAAACTGAATACGCAAAACATCTACAAAATTTAGTGCGTTTTAAAGTTGATAGCGCTTTTGTTTATAACTTCCACATTTATTCGAATTGTGCCACGAAACTTTGCAGACCATCGCGGATAGGCATTTTCTACTGAAGTACCAAGTTTCAGAAGTGCAGCTCTTGTACTGCCGTAGATATGTCGATACAAACTGAATACGCAAAACATCAACAAAATTTAGCGCGTTTTAAACTTGATATCGCTTTTGATTATAACTTCCACATTTATTCGAATTGTGCCACGAAACTTTGTAGACAGTCGCGGAGACACATTCTCTACTGTAGTACCAAGTTTCAGAAGTGCAGCTCTTGTACTACCGGAGATGTGTCGATACAAACTGAATACGCAAAAAATCTACAAAATTTAGTGCGTTTTAAAGTTGATAGCGCTTTTGTTTATAACTTCGACATTTATTCGAATTGTGCCACGAAACTTTGCAGACCATCGCGGAGAGGCATTTTCTACTGAAGTACCAAGTTTCAGAAGTGCAGCTCTTGTACTGCCGTAGATATGTCGATACAAACTGAATACGCAAAACATCAACAAAATTTAGCGCGTTTTAAACTTGATATCGCATTTGATTATAACTTCCACATTTATTCGAATTGTGCCACGAAACTTTGCAGACGATCGCGGAAGGGCATTTTCCACTGAAGTACCAACTTTCAGAAGTGCAGCTCTTGTACTGCCGTAGATATGTCAATACAAACTGAATACGCAAAACATCAACAAAATTTAGCGCGTTTTAAAGTTGATATCGCTTTTGTTTATAACTTCCACATTTATTCGAATTGTGCAACGAAACTTTGTAGACAGTCGCGGAGACACATTTTCTACTGAAGTACCAAGTTTCAGAAGTGCAGCTCTTGTACTACCGGAGATGTGTTGATACAAACTGAATACGAAAAACATCTACAAAATTTAGTGCGTTTTAAAGTTGATAGCGCTTTTGTTTATAACTTCCACATTTATTCGAATTGTGCCACGAAACTTTGCAGACGATCGCGGAAGGGCATTTTCTACTGAAGTACCAAGTTTCAGAAGTGCAGCTCTTGTACTGCCGTAGATATGTCGATACAAACTGAATACGCAAAACATCAACAAAATTTAGCGCGTTTTAAAGTTGATATCGCTTTGGTTTATAACATCCACATTTATTCGAATTGTGCTACGAAACTTTGTAGACAGTCGCGGAGACACATTCTCTTCTGAAGTACCAAGTTTCAGAAGTGCAGCTCTTGTACTACCGGAGATGTGTCGATACAAACTGAATACGCAAAACATCTACAAAATTTAGTGCGTTTTAAAGTTGATAGCGCTTTTGTTTATAACTTCCACATTTATTCCAATTGTGCCACGAAACTTTGCAGACGATCGCGGATAGGCATTTTCTACTGAAGTACCAAGTTTCAGAAGTGCAGCTCTTGTACTACCGGAGATGTGTCGATACAAACTGAATACGCAAAACATCTACAAAATTTAGTGCGTTTTAAAGTTGATAGCGCTTTTGTTTATAACTTCCACATTTATTCGAATTGTGCCACGAAACTTTGCAGACGATCGCGGATATGCATTTTCTACTGAAGTACCAAGTTTCAGAAGTGCAGCTCTTGTACTACCGGAGATGTGTCGATACAAACTGAATACGCAAAACATCTACAAAATTTAGTGCGTTTTAAAGTTGGAAGCGCTTTTGTTTATAACTTCCACATTTATTCGAATTGTGCCACGAAACTTTGCAGACCATCGCGGAGAGGCATTTTCTACTGAAGTACCAAGTTTCAGAAGTGCAGCTCTTGTACTGCCGTAGATATGTCGATACAAACTGAATACGCAAAACATCAACAAAATTTAGCGCATTTTAAACTTGATATCGCTTTTGATTATAACTTCCACATTTTTTCGAATTGTGCCACGAAACTTTGCAGACGATCGCGGAAGGGCATTTTCCACTGAAGTACCAAGTTTCAGAAGTGCAGCTCTTGTACTGCCGTAGATATGTCAATACAAACTGAATACGCAAAACATCAACAAAATTTAGCGCGTTTTAAAGTTGATATCGCTTTTGTTTATAACTTCCACATTTATTCGAATTGTGCAACGAAACTTTGTAGACAGTCGCGGAGACACATTTTCTACTGAAGTACCAAGTTTCAGAAGTGCAGCTCTTGTACTACCGGAGATGTGTTGATACAAACTGAATACGAAAAACATCTACAAAATTTAGTGCGTTTTAAAGTTGATAGCGCTTTTGTTTATAACTTCCACATTTATTCGAATTGTGCCACGAAACTTTGCAGACGATCGCGGAAGGGCATTTTCTACTGAAGTACCAAGTTTCAGAAGTGCAGCTCTTGTACTGCCGGAGATATGTCGATACAAACTGAATACGCAAAACATCAACAAAATTTAGCGCGTTTTAAAGTTGATATCGCTTTGGTTTATAACATCCACATTTATTCGAATTGTGCAACGAAACTTTGTAGACAGTCGCGGAGACACATTCTCTACTGAAGTACCAAGTTTCTGAAGTGCAGCTCTTGTACTACCGGAGATGTGTCGATACAAACTGAATACGCAAAACATCTACAAAATTTAGTGCGTTTTAAAGTTGATAGCGCTTTTGTTTATAACTTCGACATTTATTCGAATTGTGCCACGAAACTTTGCAGACCATCGCGGAGAGGAATTTTCTACTGAAGTACCAAGTTTCAGAAGTGCAGCTCTTGTACTGCCGTAGATATGTCGATACAAACTGAATACGCAAAACATCAACAAAATTTAGCGCGTTTTAAACTTGATATCGCATTTGATTATAACTTCCACATTTATTCGAATTGTGCCACGAAACTTTGCAGACGATCGCGGAAGGGCATTTTCCACTGAAGTACCAACTTTCAGAAGTGCAGCTCTTGTACTGCCGTAGATATGTCAATACAAACTGAATACGCAAAACATCAACAAAATTTAGCGCGTTTTAAAGTTGATATCGCTTTTGTTTATAACTTCCACATTTATTCGAATTGTGCAACGAAACTTTGTAGACAGTCGCGGAGACACATTTTCTACTGAAGTACCAAGTTTCAGAAGTGCAGCTCTTGTACTACCGGAGATGTGTTGATACAAACTGAATACGAAAAACATCTACAAAATTTAGTGCGTTTTAAAGTTGATAGCGTATTTGTTTATAACTTCCACATTTATTCGAATTGTGCCACGAAACTTTGCAGACGATCGCGGAAGGGCATTTTCTACTGAAGTACCAAGTTTCAGAAGTGCAGCTCTTGTACTGCCGTAGATATGTCGATACAAACTGAATACGTTAAACATCAACAAAATTTAGCGCGTTTTAAAGTTGATATCGCTTTGGTTTATAACATCCACATTTATTCGAATTGTGCTACGAAACTTTGTAGACAGTCGCGGAGACACATTCTCTTCTGAAGTACCAAGTTTCAGAAGTGCAGCTCTTGTACTACCGGAGATGTGTCGATACAAACTGAATACGCAAAACATCTACAAAATTTAGTGCGTTTTAAAGTTGATAGCGCTTTTGTTTATAACTTCCACATTTATTCCAATTGTGCCACGAAACTTTGCAGACGATCGCGGATAGGCATTTTCTACTGAAGTACCAAGTTTCAGAAGTGCAGCTCTTGTACTACCGGAGATGTGTCGATACAAACTGAATACGCAAAACATCTACAAAATTTAGTGCGTTTTAAAGTTGATAGCGCTTTTGTTTATAACTTCCACATTTATTCGAATTGTGCCACGAAACTTTGCAGACGATCGCGGATATGCATTTTCTACTGAAGTACCAAGTTTCAGAAGTGCAGCTCTTGTACTACCGGAGATGTGTCGATACAAACTGAATACGCAAAACATCTACAAAATTTAGTGCGTTTTAAAGTTGATAGCGCTTTTGTTTATAACTTCCACATTTATTCGAATTGTGCCACGAAACTTTGCAGACCATCGCGGAGAGGCATTTTCTTACTAAGTACCAAGTTTCAGAAGTGCAGCTCTTGTACTGCCGTAGATATGTCGATACAAACTGAATACGCAAAACATCAACAAAATTTAGCGCATTTTAAACTTGATATCGCTTTTGATTATAACTTCCACATTTTTTCGAATTGTGCCACGAAACTTTGCAGACGATCGCGGAAGGGCATTTTCCACTGAAGTACCAAGTTTCAGAAGTGCAGCTCTTGTACTGCCGTAGATATGTCAATACAAACTGAATACGCAAAACATCAACAAAATTTAGCGCGTTTTAAAGTTGATATCGCTTTTGTTTATAACTTCCACATTTATTCGAATTGTGCAACGAAACTTTGTAGACAGTCGCGGAGACACATTTTCTACTGAAGTACCAAGTTTCAGAAGTGCAGCTCTTGTACTACCGGAGATGTGTTGATACAAACTGAATACGAAAAACATCTACAAAATTTAGTGCGTTTTAAAGTTGATAGCGCTTTTGTTTATAACTTCCACATTTATTCGAATTGTGCCACGAAACTTTGCAGACGATCGCGGAAGGGCATTTTCTACTGAAGTACCAAGTTTCAGAAGTGCAGCTCTTGTACTGCCGGAGATATGTCGATACAAACTGAATACGCAAAACATCAACAAAATTTAGCGCGTTTTAAAGTTGATATCGCTTTGGTTTATAACATCCACATTTATTCGAATTGTGCAACGAAACTTTGTAGACAGTCGCGGAGACACATTCTCTACTGAAGTACCAAGTTTCTGAAGTGCAGCTCTTGTACTACCGGAGATGTGTCGATACAAACTGAATACGCAAAACATCTACAAAATTTAGTGCGTTTTAAAGTTGATAGCGCTTTTGTTTATAACTTCCACATTTATTCGAATTGTGCCACGAAACTTTGCAGACCATCGCGGAGAGGCATTTTCTACTGAAGTACCAAGTTTCAGAAGTGCAGCTCTTGTACTGCCGTAGATATGTCGATACAAACTGAATACGCAAAACATCAACAAAATTTAGCGCGTTTTAAACTTGATATCGCTTTTGATTATAACTTCCACATTTATTCGAATTGTGCCACGAAACTTTGTAGACAGTCGCGGAGACACATTCTCTACTGAAGTACCAAGTTTCAGAAGTGCAGCTCTTGTACTACCGGAGATGTGTCGATACAAACTGAATACGCAAAACATCTACAAAATTTAGTGCGTTTTAAAGTTGATAGCGCTTTTGTTTATAACTTCCACATTTATTCGAATTGTGCCACGAAACTTTGCAGACCATCGCGGAGAGGCATTTTCTACTGAAGTACCAAGGTTCAGAAGTGCAGCTCTTGTACTGCCGTAGATATGTCGATACAAACTGAATAAGCAAAACATCAACAAAATTTAGCGCGTTTTAAACTTGATATCGCTTTTGATTATAACTTCCACATTTATTCGAATTGTGCCACGAAACTTTGCAGACGATCGCGGAAGGGCATTTTCCACTGAAGTACCAAGTTTCAGAAGTGCAGCTCTTGTACTGCTGTAGATATGTCAATACAAACTGAATACGCAAAACATCAACAAAATTTAGCGCGTTTTAAAGTTGATATCGCTTTTGTTTATAACTTCCACATTTATTCGAATTGTGCAACGAAACTTTGTAGACAATCGCGGAGACACATTTTCTACTGAAGTACCAAGTTTCAGAAGTGCAGCTCTTGTACTACCGGAGATGTGTTGATACAAACTGAATACGAAAAACATCTACAAAATTTAGTGCGTTTTAAAGTTGATAGCGCTTTTGTTTATAACTTCCACATTTATTCGAATTGTGCCACGAAACTTTGCAGACGATCGCGGAAGGGCATTTTCTACTGAAGTACCAAGTTTCAGAAGTGCAGCTCTTGTACTGCCGTAGATATGTCGATACAAACTGAATACGCAAAACATCAACAAAATTTAGCGCGTTTTAAAGTTGATATCGCTTTGGTTTATAACATCCACATTTATACGAATTGTGCAACGAAACTTTGTAGACAGTCGCGGAGACACATTCTCTTCTGAAGTACCAAGTTTCAGAAGTGCAGCTCTTGTACTACCGGAGATGTGTCGATACAAACTGAATACGCAAAACATCTACAAAATTTAGTGCGTTTTAAAGTTGATAGCGCTTTTGTTTATAACTTCCACATTTATTCCAATTGTGCCACGAAACTTTGCAGACGATCGCGGATAGGCATTTTCTACTGAAGTACCAAGTTTCAGAAGTGCAGCTCTTGTACTACCGGAGATGTGTCGATACAAACTGAATACGCAAAACATCTACAAAATTTAGTGCGTTTTAAAGTTGATAGCGCTTTTGTTTATAACTTCCACATTTATTCGAATTGTGCCACGAAACTTTGCAGACGATCGCGGATAGGCATTTTCTACTGAAGTACCAAGTTTCAGAAGTGCAGCTCTTGTACTACCGGAGATGTGTCGATACAAACTGAATACGCAAAACATCTACAAAATTTAGTGCGTTTTAAAGTTGATAGCGCTTTTGTTTATAACTTCCACATTTATTCGAATTGTGCCACGAAACTTTGCAGACCATCGCGGAGAGGCATTTTCTACTGAAGTACCAAGTTTCAGAAGTGCAGCTCTTGTACTGCCGTAGATATGTCGATACAAACTGAATACGCAAAACATCAACAAAATTTAGCGCATTTTAAACTTGATATCGCTTTTGATTATAACTTCCACATTTTTTCGAATTGTGCCACGAAACTTTGCAGACGATCGCGGAAGGGCATTTTCCACTGAAGTACCAAGTTTCAGAAGTGCAGCTCTTGTACTGCCGTAGATATGTCAATACAAACTGAATACGCAAAACATCAACAAAATTTAGCGCGTTTTAAAGTTGATATCGCTTTTGTTTATAACTTCCACATTTATTCGAATTGTGCAACGAAACTTTGTAGACAGTCGCGGAGACACATTTTCTACTGAAGTACCAAGTTTCAGAAGTGCAGCTCTTGTACTACCGGAGATGTGTTGATACAAACTGAATACGAAAAACATCTAAAAAATTTAGTGCGTTTTAAAGTTGATAGCGCTTTTGTTTATAACTTCCACATTTATTCGAATTGTGCCACGAAACTTTGCAGACGATCGCGGAAGGGCATTTTCTACTGAAGTACCAAGTTTCAGAAGTGCAGCTCTTGTACTGCCGGAGATATGTCGATACAAACTGAATACGCAAAACATCAACAAAATTTAGCGCGTTTTAAAGTTGATATCGCTTTGGTTTATAACATCCACATTTATTCGAATTGTGCAACGAAACTTTGTAGACAGTCGCGGAGACACATTCTCTACTGAAGTACCAAGTTTCTGAAGTGCAGCTCTTGTACTACCGGAGATGTGTCGATACAAACTGAATACGCAAAACATCTACAAAATTTAGTGCGTTTTAAAGTTGATAGCGCTTTTGTTTATAACTTCCACATTTATTCGAATTGTGCCACGAAACTTTGCAGACCATCGCGGAGAGGCATTTTCTACTGAAGTACCAAGTTTCAGAAGTGCAGCTCTTGTACTGCCGTAGATATGTCGATACAAACTGAATACGCAAAACATCAACAAAATTTAGCGCGTTTTAAACTTGATATCGCTTTTGATTATAACTTCCACATTTATTCGAATTGTGCCACGAAACTTTGTAGACAGTCGCGGAGACACATTCTCTACTGAAGTACCAAGTTTCAGAAGTGCAGCTCTTGTACTACCGGAGATGTGTCGATACAAACTGAATACGCAAAACATCTACAAAATTTAGTGCGTTTTAAAGTTGATAGCGCTTTTGTTTATAACTTCCACATTTATTCGAATTGTGCCACGAAACTTTGCAGACCATCGCGGAGAGGCATTTTCTACTGAAGTACCAAGTTTCAAAAGTGCAGCTCTTGTACTGCCGTAGATATGTCGATACAAACTGAATAAGCAAAACATCAACAAAATTTGGCGCGTTTTAAACTTGATATCGCTTTTGATTATAACTTCCACATTTATTCGAATTGTGCCACGAAACTTTGCAGACGATCGCGGAAGGGCATTTTCCACTGAAGTACCAAGTTTCAGAAGTGCAGCTCTTGTACTGCCGTAGATATGTCAATACAAACTGAATACGCAAAACATCAACAAAATTTAGCGCGTTTTAAAGTTGATATCGCTTTTGTTTATAACTTCCACATTTATTCGAATTGTGAAACGAAACTTTGTAGACAGTCGCGGAGACACATTTTCTACTGAAGTACCAAGTTTCAGAAGTGCAGCTCTTGTACTACCGGAGATGTGTTGATACAAACTGAATACGAAAAACATCTAAACAATTTAGTGCGTTTTAAAGTTGATAGCGCTTTTGTTTATAACTTCCACATTTATTCGAATTGTGCCACGAAACTTTGCAGACGATCGCGGAAGGGCATTTTCTACTGAAGTACCAAGTTTCAGAAGTGCAGCTCTTGTACTGCCGGAGATATGTCGATACAAACTGAATACGCAAAACATCAACAAAATTTAGCGCGTTTTAAAGTTGATATCGCTTTGGTTTATAACATCCACATTTATTCGAATTGTGCAACGAAACTTTGTAGACAGTCGCGGAGACACATTCTCTACTGAAGTACCAAGTTTCTGAAGTGCAGCTCTTGTACTACCGGAGATGTGTCGATACAAACTGAATACGCAAAACATCTACAAAATTTAGTGCGTTTTAAAGTTGATAGCGCTTTTGTTTATAACTTCCACATTTATTCGAATTGTGCCACGAAACTTTGCAGACCATCGCGGAGAGGCATTTTCTACTGAGGTACCAAGTTTCAGAAGTGCAGCTCTTGTACTGCCGTAGATATGTCGATACAAACTGAATACGCAAAACATCAACAAAATTTAGCGCGTTTTAAACTTGATATCGCTTTTGATTATAACTTCCACATTTATTCGAATTGTGCCACGAAACTTTGTAGACAGTCGCGGAGACACATTCTCTACTGAAGTACCAAGTTTCAGAAGTGCAGCTCTTGTACTACCGGAGATGTGTCGATACAAACTGAATACGCAAAACATCTACAAAATTTAGTGCGTTTTAAAGTTGATAGCGCTTTTGTTTATAACTTCCACATTTATTCGAATTGTGCCACGAAACTTTGCAGACCATCGCGGAGAGGCATTTTCTACTGAAGTACCAAGTTTCAAAAGTGCAGCTCTTGTACTGCCGTAGATATGTCGATACAAACTGAATAAGCAAAACATCAACAAAATTTAGCGCGTTTTAAACTTGATATCGCTTTTGATTATAACTTCCACATTTATTCGAATTGTGCCACGAAACTTTGCAGACGATCGCGGAAGGGCATTTTCCACTGAAGTACCAAGTTTCAGAAGTGCAGCTCTTGTACTGCCGTAGATATGTCAATACAAACTGAATACGCAAAACATCAACAAAATTTAGCGCGTTTTAAAGTTGATATCGCTTTTGTTTATAACTTCCACATTTATTCGAATTGTGCAACGAAACTTTGTAGACAGTCGCGGAGACACATTTTCTACTGAAGTACCAAGTTTCAGAAGTGCAGCTCTTGTACTACCGGAGATGTGTCGATACAAACTGAATACGCAAAACATCTACAAAATTTAGTGCGTTTTAAAGTTGATAGCGCTTTTGTTTATAGCTTCCACATTTATTCGAATTGTGCCACGAAACTTTGCAGACCATCGCGGAGAGGCATTTTCTACTGAAGTACCAAGTTTCAGAAGTGCAGCTCTTGTACTGCCGTAGATATGTCGATACAAACTGAATACGCAAAACATCAACAAAATTTAGCGCGTTTTAAACTTGATATCGCTTTTGATTATAACTTCCACATTTTTTCGAATTGTGCCACGAAACTTTGCAGACGATCGCGGAAGGGCATTTTCCACTGAAGTACCAAGTTTCAGAATTGCAGCTCTTGTACTGCCGTAGATATGTCAATACAAACTGAATACGCAAAACATCAACAAAATTTAGCGCGTTTTAAAGTTGATATCGCTTTTGTTTATAACTTCCACATTTATTCGAATTGTGCAACGAAACTTTGTAGACAGTCGCGGAGACACATTTTCTACTGAAGTACCAAGTTTCAGAAGTGCAGCTCTTGTACTACCGGAGATGTGTTGATACAAACTCAATACGAAAAACATCTACAAAATTTAGTGCGTTTTAAAGTTGATAGCGCTTTTGTTTATAACTTCCACATTTATTCGAATTGTGCCACGAAACTTTGCAGACGATCGCGGAAGGGCATTTTCTACTGAAGTACCAAGTTTCAGAAGTGCAGCTCTTGTACTGCCGGAGATATGTCGATACAAACTGAATACGCAAAACATCAACAAAATTTAGCGCGTTTTAAAGTTGATATCGCTTTGGTTTATAACATCCACATTTATTCGAATTGTGCAACGAAACTTTGTAGACAGTCGCGGAGACACATTCTCTACTGAAGTACCAAGTTTCAGAAGTGCAGCTCTTGTACTACCGGAGATGTGTCGATACAAACTGAATACGCAAAACATCTACAAAATTTAGTGCGTTTTAAAGTTGATAGCGCTTTTGTTTATAACTTCCACATTTATTCGAATTGTGCCACGAAACTTTGCAGACCATCGCGGATAGGCATTTTCTACTGAAGTACCAAGTTTCAGAAGTGCAGCTCTTGTACTGCCGTAGATATGTCGATACAAACTGAATACGCAAAACATCAACAAAATTTAGCGCGTTTTAAACTTGATATCGCTTTTGATTATAACTTCCACATTTATTCGAATTGTGCCACGAAACTTTGTAGACAGTCGCGGAGACACATTCTCTACTGTAGTACCAAGTTTCAGAAGTGCAGCTCTTGTACTACCGGAGATGTGTCGATACAAACTGAATACGCAAAAAATCTACAAAATTTAGTGCGTTTTAAAGTTGATAGCGCTTTTGTTTATAACTTCGACATTTATTCGAATTGTGCCACGAAACTTTGCAGACCATCGCGGAGAGGCATTTTCTACTGAAGTACCAAGTTTCAGAAGTGCAGCTCTTGTACTGCCGTAGATATGTCGATACAAACTGAATACGCAAAACATCAACAAAATTTAGCGCGTTTTAAACTTGATATCGCATTTGATTATAACTTCCACATTTATTCGAATTGTGCCACGAAACTTTGCAGACGATCGCGGAAGGGCATTTTCCACTGAAGTACCAACTTTCAGAAGTGCAGCTCTTGTACTGCCGTAGATATGTCAATACAAACTGAATACGCAAAACATCAACAAAATTTAGCGCGTTTTAAAGTTGATATCGCTTTTGTTTATAACTTCCACATTTATTCGAATTTTGCAACGAAACTTTGTAGACAGTCGCGGAGACACATTTTCTACTGAAGTACCAAGTTTCAGAAGTGCAGCTCTTGTACTACCGGAGATGTGTTGATACAAACTGAATACGAAAAACATCTACAAAATTTAGTGCGTTTTAAAGTTGATAGCGCTTTTGTTTATAACTTCCACATTTATTCGAATTGTGCCACGAAACTTTGCAGACGATCGCGGAAGGGCATTTTCTACTGAAGTACCAAGTTTCAGAAGTGCAGCTCTTGTACTGCCGTAGATATGTCGATACAAACTGAATACGCAAAACATCAACAAAATTTAGCGCGTTTTAAAGTTGATATCGCTTTGGTTTATAACATCCACATTTATTCGAATTGTGCTACGAAACTTTGTAGACAGTCGCGGAGACACATTCTCTACTGAAGTACCAAGTTTCAGAAGTGCAGCTCTTGTACTACCGGAGATGTGTCGATACAAACTGAATACGCAAAACATCTACAAAATTTAGTGCGTTTTAAAGTTGATAGCGCTTTTGTTTATAACTTCCACATTTATTCCAATTGTGCCACGAAACTTTGCAGACGATCGCGGATAGGAATTTTCTACTGAAGTACCAAGTTTCAGAAGTGCAGCTCTTGTACTACCGGAGATGTGTCGATACAAACTGAATACGCAAAACATCTACAAAATTTAGTGCGTTTTAAAGTTGATAGCGCTTTTGTTTATAACTTCCACATTTATTCGAATTGTGCCACGAAACTTTGCAGACGATCGCGGATATGCATTTTCTACTGAAGTACCAAGTTTCAGAAGTGCAGCTCTTGTACTACCGGAGATGTGTCGATACAAACTGAATACGCAAAACATCTACAAAATTTAGTGCGTTTTAAAGTTGATAGCGCTTTTGTTTATAACTTCCACATTTATTCGAATTGTGCCACGAAACTTTGCAGACCATCGCGGAGAGGCATTTTCTACTGAAGTACCAAGTTTCAGAAGTGCAGCTCTTGTACTGCCGTAGATATATCGATACAAACTGAATACGCAAAACATCAACAAAATTTAGCGCATTTTAAACTTGATATCGCTTTTGATTATAACTTCCACATTTTTTCGAATTGTGCCACGAAACTTTGCAGACGATCGCGGAAGGGCATTTTCCACTGAAGTACCAAGTTTCAGAAGTGCAGCTCTTGTACTGCCTTAGATATGTCAATACAAACTGAATACGCAAAACATCAACAAAATTTAGCGCGTTTTAAAGTTGATATCGCTTTTGTTTATAACTTCCACATTTATTCGAATTGTGCAACGAAACTTTGTAGACAGTCGCGGAGACACATTTTCTACTGAAGTACCAAGTTTCAGAAGTGCAGCTCTTGTACTACCGGAGATGTGTTGATACAAACTGAATACGAAAAACATCTACAAAATTTAGTGCGTTTTAAAGTTGATAGCGCTTTTGTTTATAACTTCCACATTTATTCGAATTGTGCCACGAAACTTTGCAGACGATCGCGGAAGGGCATTTTCTACTGAAGTACCAAGTTTCAGAAGTGCAGCTCTTGTACTGCCGGAGATATGTCGATACAAACTGAATACGCAAAACATCAACAAAATTTAGCGCGTTTTAAAGTTGATATCGCTTTGGTTTATAACATCCACATTTATTCGAATTGTGCAACGAAACTTTGTAGACAGTCGCGGAGACACATTCTCTACTGAAGTACCAAGTTTCTGAAGTGCAGCTCTTGTACTACCGGAGATGTGTCGATACAAACTGAATACGCAAAACATCTACAAAATTTAGTGCGTTTTAAAGTTGATAGCGCTTTTGTTTATAACTTCCACATTTATTCGAATTGTGCCACGAAACTTTGCAGACCATCGCGGAGAGGCATTTTCTACTGAAGTACCAAGTTTCAGAAGTGCAGCTCTTGTACTGCCGTAGATATGTCGATACAAACTGAATACGCAAAACATCAACAAAATTTAGCGCGTTTTAAACTTGATATCGCTTTTGATTATAACTTCCACATTTATTCGAATTGTGCCACGAAACTTTGTAGACAGTCGCGGAGACACATTCTCTACTCAAGTACCAAGTTTCAGAAGTGCAGCTCTTGTACTACCGGAGATGTGTCGATACAAACTGAATACGCAAAACATCTACAAAATTTAGTGCGTTTTAAAGTTGATAGCGCTTTTGTTTATAACTTCCACATTTATTCGAATTGTGCCACGAAACTTTGCAGACCATCGCGGAGAGGCATTTTCTACTGAAGTACCAAGTTTCAGAAGTGCAGCTCTTGTACTGCCGTAGATATGTCGATACAAACTGAATAAGCAAAACATCAACAAAATTTAGCGCGTTTTAAACTTGATATCGCTTTTGATTATAACTTCCACATTTATTCGAATTGTGCCACGAAACTTTGCAGACGATCGCGGAAGGGCATTTTCCACTGAAGTACCAAGTTTCAGAAGTGCAGCTCTTGTACTGCTGTAGATATGTCAATACAAACTGAATACGCAAAACATCAACAAAATTTAGCGCGTTTTAAAGTTGATATCGCTTTTGTTTATAACTTCCACATTTATTCGAATTGTGCAACGAAACTTTGTAGACAATCGCGGAGACACATTTTCTACTGAAGTACCAAGTTTCAGAAGTGCAGCTCTTGTACTACCGGAGATGTGTTGATACAAACTGAATACGAAAAACATCTACAAAATTTAGTGCGTTTTAAAGTTGATAGCGCTTTTGTTTATAACTTCCACATTTATTCGAATTGTGCCACGAAACTTTGCAGACGATCGCGGAAGGGCATTTTCTACTGAAGTACCAAGTTTCAGAAGTGCAGCTCTTGTACTGCCGTAGATATGTCGATACAAACTGAATACGCAAAACATCAACAAAATTTAGCGCGTTTTAAAGTTGATATCGCTTTGGTTTATAACATCCACATTTATTCGAATTGTGCAACGAAACTTTGTAGACAGTCGCGGAGACACATTCTCTTCTGAAGTACCAAGTTTCAGAAGTGCAGCTCTTGTACTACCGGAGATGTGTCGATACAAACTGAATACGCAAAACATCTACAAAATTTAGTGCGTTTTAAAGTTGATAGCGCTTTTGTTTATAACTTCCACATTTATTCCAATTGTGCCACGAAACTTTGCAGACGATCGCGGATAGGCATTTTCTACTGAAGTACCAAGTTTCAGAAGTGCAGCTCTTGTACTACCGGAGATGTGTCGATACAAACTGAATACGCAAAACATCTACAAAATTTAGTGCGTTTTAAAGTTGATAGCGCTTTTGTTTATAACTTCCACATTTATTCGAATTGTGCCACGAAACTTTGCAGACGATCGCGGATAGGCATTTTCTACTGAAGTACCAAGTTTCAGAAGTGCAGCTCTTGTACTACCGGAGATGTGTCGATACAAACTGAATACGCAAAACATCTACAAAATTTAGTGCGTTTTAAAGTTGATAGCGCTTTTGTTTATAACTTCCACATTTATTCGAATTGTGCCACGAAACTTTGCAGACCATCGCGGAGAGGCATTTTCTACTGAAGTACCAAGTTTCAGAAGTGCAGCTCTTGTACTGCCGTAGATATGTCGATACAAACTGAATACGCAAAACATCAACAAAATTTAGCGCATTTTAAACTTGATATCGCTTTTGATTATAACTTCCACATTTTTTCGAATTGTGCCACGAAACTTTGCAGACGATCGCGGAAGGGCATTTTCCACTGAAGTACCAAGTTTCAGAAGTGCAGCTCTTGTACTGCCGTAGATATGTCAATACAAACTGAATACGCAAAACATCAACAAAATTTAGCGCGTTTTAAAGTTGATATCGCTTTTGTTTATAACTTCCACATTTATTCGAATTGTGCAACGAAACTTTGTAGACAGTCGCGGAGACACATTTTCTACTGAAGTACCAAGTTTCAGAAGTGCAGCTCTTGTACTACCGGAGATGTGTTGATACAAACTGAATACGAAAAACATCTAAAAAATTTAGTGCGTTTTAAAGTTGATAGCGCTTTTGTTTATAACTTCCACATTTATTCGAATTGTGCCACGAAACTTTGCAGACGATCGCGGAAGGGCATTTTCTACTGAAGTACCAAGTTTCAGAAGTGCAGCTCTTGTACTGCCGGAGATATGTCGATACAAACTGAATACGCAAAACATCAACAAAATTTAGCGCGTTTTAAAACTGATATCGCTTTGGTTTATAACATCCACATTTATTCGAATTGTGCAACGAAACTTTGTAGACAGTCGCGGAGACACATTCTCTACTGAAGTACCAAGTTTCTGAAGTGCAGCTCTTGTACTACCGGAGATGTGTCGATACAAACTGAATACGCAAAACATCTACAAAATTTAGTGCGTTTTAAAGTTGATAGCGCTTTTGTTTATAACTTCCACATTTATTCGAATTGTGCCACGAAACTTTGCAGACCATCGCGGAGAGGCATTTTCTACTGAAGTACCAAGTTTCAGAAGTGCAGCTCTTGTACTGCCGTAGATATGTCGATACAAACTGAATACGCAAAACATCAACAAAATTTAGCGCGTTTTAAAGTTGATATCGCTTTTGTTTATAACTTCCACATTTATTCGAATTGTGCAACGAAACTTTGTAGACAATCGCGGAGACACATTTTCTACTGAAGTACCAAGTTTCAGAAGTGCAGCTCTTGTACTACCGGAGATGTGTTGATACAAACTGAATACGAAAAACATCTACAAAATTTAGTGCGTTTTAAAGTTGATAGCGCTTTTGTTTATAACTTCCACATTTATTCGAATTGTGCCACGAAACTTTGCAGACGATCGCGGAAGGGCATTTTCTACTGAAGTACCAAGTTTCTGAAGTGCAGCTCTTGTACTGCCGTAGATATGTCGATACAAACTGAATACGCAAAACATCAACAAAATTTAGCGCGTTTTAAAGTTGATATCGCTTTGGTTTATAACATCCACATTTATTCGAATTGTGCAACGAAACTTTGTAGACAGTCGCGGAGACACATTCTCTTCTGAAGTACCAAGTTTCAGAAGTGCAGCTCTTGTACTACCGGAGATGTGTCGATACAAACTGAATACGCAAAACATCTACAAAATTTAGTGCGTTTTAAAGTTGATAGCGCTTTTGTTTATAACTTCCACATTTATTCCAATTGTGCCACGAAACTTTGCAGACGATCGCGGATAGGCATTTTCTACTGAAGTACCAAGTTTCAGAAGTGCAGCTCTTGTACTACCGGAGATGTGTCGATACAAACTGAATACGCAAAACATCTACAAAATTTAGTGCGTTTTAAAGTTGATAGCGCTTTTGTTTATAACTTCCACATTTATTCGAATTGTGCCACGAAACTTTGCAGACGATCGCGGATAGGCATTTTCTACTGAAGTACCAAGTTTCAGAAGTGCAGCTCTTGTACTACCGGAGATGTGTCGATACAAACTGAATACGCAAAACATCTACAAAATTTAGTGCGTTTTAAAGTTGATAGCGCTTTTGTTTATAACTTCCACATTTATTCGAATTGTGCCACGAAACTTTGCAGACCATCGCGGAGAGGCATTTTCTACTGAAGTACCAAGTTTCAGAAGTGCAGCTCTTGTACTGCCGTAGATATGTCGATACAAACTGAATACGCAAAACATCAACAAAATTTAGCGCATTTTAAACTTGATATCGCTTTTGATTATAACTTCCACATTTTTTCGAATTGTGCCACGAAACTTTGCAGACGATCGCGGAAGGGCATTTTCCACTGAAGTACCAAGTTTCAGAAGTGCAGCTCTTGTACTGCCGTAGATATGTCAATACAAACTGAATACGCAAAACATCAACAAAATTTAGCGCGTTTTAAAGGATATCGCTTTTGTTTATAACTTCCACATTTATTCGAATTGTGCAACGAAACTTTGTAGACAGTCGCGGAGACACATTTTCTACTGAAGTACCAAGTTTCAGAAGTGCAGCTCTTGTACTACCGGAGATGTGTTGATACAAACTGAATACGAAAAACATCTAAAAAATTTAGTGCGTTTTAAAGTTGATAGCGCTTTTGTTTATAACTTCCACATTTATTCGAATTGTGCCACGAAACTTTGCAGACGATCGCGGAAGGGCATTTTCTACTGAAGTACCAAGTTTCAGAAGTGCAGCTCTTGTACTGCCGGAGATATGTCGATACAAACTGAATACGCAAAACATCAACAAAATTTAGCGCGTTTTAAAACTGATATCGCTTTGGTTTATAACATCCACATTTATTCGAATTGTGCAACGAAACTTTGTAGACAGTCGCGGAGACACATTCTCTACTGAAGTACCAAGTTTCTGAAGTGCAGCTCTTGTACTACCGGAGATGTGTCGATACAAACTGAATACGCAAAACATCTACAAAATTTAGTGCGTTTTAAAGTTGATAGCGCTTTTGTTTATAACTTCCACATTTATTCGAATTGTGCCACGAAACTTTGCAGACCATCGCGGAGAGGCATTTTCTACTGAAGTACCAAGTTTCAGAAGTGCAGCTCTTGTACTGCCGTAGATATGTCGATACAAACTGAATACGCAAAACATCAACAAAATTTAGCGCGTTTTAAACTTGATATCGCTTTTGATTATAACTTCCACATTTATTCGAATTGTGCCACGAAACTTTGTAGACAGTCGCGGAGACACATTCTCTACTGAAGTACCAAGTTTCAGAAGTGCAGCTCTTGTACTACCGGAGATGTGTCGATACAAACTGAATACGCAAAACATCTACAAAATTTAGTGCGTTTTAAAGTTGATAGCGCTTTTGTTTATAACTTCCACATTTATTCGAATTGTGCCACGAAACTTTGCAGACCATCGCGGAGAGGCATTTTCTACTGAAGTACCAAGTTTCAAAAGTGCAGCTCTTGTACTGCCGTAGATATGTCGATACAAACTGAATAAGCAAAACATCAACAAAATTTAGCGCGTTTTAAACTTGATATCGCTTTTGATTATAACTTCCACATTTATTCGAATTGTGCCACGAAACTTTGCAGACGATCGCGGAAGGGCATTTTCCACTGAAGTACCAAGTTTCAGAAGTGCAGCTCTTGTACTGCCGTAGATATGTCAATACAAACTGAATACGCAAAACATCAACAAAATTTAGCGCGTTTTAAAGTTGATATCGCTTTTGTTTATAACTTCCACATTTATTCGAATTGTGCAACGAAACTTTGTAGACAGTCGCGGAGACACATTTTCTACTGAAGTACAAAGTTTCAGAAGTGCAGCTCTTGTACTACCGGAGATGTGTTGATACAAACTGAATACGAAAAACATCTACAAAATTTAGTGCGTTTTAAAGTTGATAGCGCTTTTGTTTACACCTTCCACATTTATTCGAATTGTGCCACGAAACTTTGCAGACGATCGCGGAAGGGCAGTTTCTACTGAAGTACCAAGTTTCAGAAGTGCAGCTCTTGTACTGCCGTAGGTATGTCGATACAAACTGAATACGCAAAACATCAACAAAATTTAGCGCGTTTTAAAGTTGATATCGCTTTGGTTTATAACATCCACATTTATTCGAATTGTGCAACGAAACTTTGTAGACAGTCGCGGAGACACATTCTCTACTGAAGTACCAAGTTTCAGAAGTGCAGCTCTTGTACTACCGGAGATGTGTCGATACAAACTGAATACGCAAAACATCTACAAAATTTAGTGCGTTTTAAAGTTGATAGCGCTTTTGTTTATAACTTCCACATTTATTCCAATTGTGCCACGAAACTTTGCAGACGATCGCGGATAGGCATTTTCTACTGAAGTACCAAGTTTCAGAAGTGCAGCTCTTGTACTACCGGAGATGTGTCGATACAAACTGAATACGCAAAACAACTACAAAATTTAGTGCGTTTTAAAGTTGATAGCGCTTTTGTTTATAACTTCCACATTTATTCGAATTGTGCCACGAAACTTTGCAGACAATCGCGGAAGGGCATTTTCCACTGAAGTACGAAGTTTCAGAAGTGCAGCTCTTGTACTGCCGTAGATATGTCAATACAAACTGAATACGCAAAACATCAACAAAATTTAGCGCGTTTTAAAGTTGATATCGCTTTTGTTTATAACTTCCACATTTATTCGAATTGTGCAACGAAACTTTGTAGACAGTCGCGGAGACACATTTTCTACTGAAGTACCAAGTTTCAGAAGTGCAGCTCTTGTACTACCGGAGATGTGTTGATACAAACTGAATACGAAAAACATCTACAAAATTTAGTGCGTTTTAAAGTTGATAGCGCTTTTGTTTATAACTTCCACATTTATTCGAATTGTGCCACGAAACTTTGCAGACGATCGCGGAAGGGCATTTTCTACTGAAGTACCAAGTTTAAGTAGTGCAGCTCTTGTACTGCCCTAGATATGTCGATACAAACTGAATACGCAAAACATCAACAAAATTTAGCGCGTTTTAAAGTTGATATCGCTTTGGTTTATAACATCCACATTTATTCGAATTGTGCAACGAAACTTTGTAGACAGTCGCGGAGACACATTCTCTACTGAAGTACCAAGTTTCAGAAGTGCAGCTCTTGTACTACCGGAGATGTGTCGATACAAACTGAATACGCAAAACATCTACAAAATTTAGTGCGTTTTAAAGTTGATAGCGCTTTTGTTTATAACTTCCACATTTATTCGAATTGTGCCACGAAACTTTGCAGACGATCGCGGATAGGCATTTTCTACTGAAGTACCAAGTTTCAGAAGTGCAGCTCTTGTACTACCGGAGATGTGTCGATACAAACTGAATACGCAAAACATCTACAAAATTTAGTGCGTTTTAAAGTTGATAGCGCTTTTGTTTATAACTTCCACATTTATTCGAATTGTGCCACGAAACTTTGCAGACCATCGCGGAGAGGCATTTTCTACTGAAGTACCAAGTTTCAGAAGTGCAGCTCTTGTACTGCCGGAGATGTGTCGATACAAACTGAATACGCAAAACATCTACAAAATTTAGTGCGTTTTAAAGTTGATAGCGCTTTTGTTTATAACTTCCACATTTATTCGAATTGTGCCACGAAACTTTGCAGACCATCGCGGAGAGGCATTTTCTACTGAAGTACCAAGTTTCAGAAGTGCAGCTCTTGTACTGCCGTAGATATGTCGATACAAACTGAATACGCAAAACATCAACAAAATTTAGCGCGTTTTAAACTTGATATCGCTTTTGATTATAACTTCCACATTTATTCGAATTGTGCCACGAAACTTTGCAGACGATCGCGGAAGGGCATTTTCCACTGAAGTACCAAGTTTCAGAAGTGCAGCTCTTGTACTGCCGTAGATATGTCAATACAAACTGAATACGCAAAACATCAACAAAATTTAGCGCGTTTTAAAGTTGATATCGCTTTTGTTTATAACTTCCACATTTATTCGAATTGTGCAACGAAACTTTGTAGACAGTCGCGGAGACACATTTTCTACTGAAGTACCAAGTTTCAGAAGTGCAGCTCTTGTACTACCGGAGATGTGTTGATACAAACTGAATACGAAAAACATCTACAAAATTTAGTGCGTGTTCAAGTTGATAGCGCTTTTGTTTATAACTTCCACATTTATTCGAATTGTGCCACGAAACTTTGCAGACGATCGCGGAAGGGCATTTTCTACTGAAGTACCAAGTTTCAGAAGTGCAGCTCTTGTACTGCCGTAGATATGTCGATACAAACTGAATACGCAAAACATCAACAAAATTTAGCGCGTTTTAAAGTTGATATCGCTTTGGTTTATAACATCCACATTTATTCGAATTGTGCAACGAAACTTTGTAGACAGTCGCGGAGACACATTCTCTACTGAAGTACCAAGTTTCAGAAGTGCAGCTCTTGTACTACCGGAGATGTGTCGATACAAACTGAATACGCAAAACATCTACAAAATTTAGTGCGTTTTAAAGTTGATAGCGCTTTTGTTTATAACTTCCACATTTATTCCAATTGTGCCACGAAACTTTGCAGACGATCGCGGAAGGGCATTTTCTACTGAAGTACCAAGTTTCAGAAGTGCAGCTCTTGTACTACCGGAGATGTGTCGATACAAACTGAATACGCAAAACAACTACAAAATTTAGTGCGTTTTAAAGTTGATAGCGCTTTTGTTTATAACTTCCACATTTATTCGAATTGTGCCACGAAACTTTGCAGACCATCGCGGAAGGGCATTTTCCACTGAAGTACGAAGTTTCAGAAGTGCAGCTCTTGTACTGCCGTAGATATGTCAATACAAACTGAATACGCAAAACATCAACAAAATTTAGCGCGTTTTAAAGTTGATATCGCTTTTGTTTATAACTTCCACATTTATTCGAATTGTGCAACGAAACTTTGTAGACAGTCGCGGAGACACATTTTCTACTGAAGTACCAAGTTTCAGAAGTGCAGCTCTTGTACTACCGGAGATGTGTTGATACAAACTGAATACGAAAAACATCTACAAAATTTAGTGCGTTTTAAAGTTGATAGCGCTTTTGTTTATAACTTCCACATTTATTCGAATTGTGCCACGAAACTTTGCAGACGATCGCGGAAGGGCATTTTCTACTGAAGTACCAAGTTTCAGAAGTGCAGCTCTTGTACTGCCGTAGATATGTCGATACAAACTGAATACGCAAAACATCAACAAAATTTAGCGCGTTTTAAAGTTGATATCGCTTTGGTTTATAACATCCACATTTATTCGAATTGTGCAACGAAACTTTGTAGACAGTCGCGGAGACACATTCTCTACTGAAGTACCAAGTTTCAGAAGTGCAGCTCTTGTACTACAAGAGATGTGTCGATACAAACTGAATACGCAAAACATCTACAAAATTTAGTGCGTTTTAAAGTTGATAGCGCTTTTGTTTATAACTTCCACATTTATTCGAATTGTGCCACGAAACTTTGCAGACCATCGCGGAGAGGCATTTTCTACTGAAGTACCAAGTTTCAGAAGTGCAGCTCTTGTACTGCCGTAGATATGTCAATACAAACTGAATACGCAAAACATCAACAAAATTTAGCGCGTTTTAAAGTTGATATCGCTTTTGTTTATAACTTCCACATTTATTCGAATTGTGCAACGAAACTTTGTAGACAGTCGCGGAGACACATTTTCTACTGAAGTACCAAGTTTCAGAAGTGCAGCTCTTGTACTACCGGAGATGTGTTGATACAAACTGAATACGAAAAACATCTACAAAATTTAGTGCGTGTTCAAGTTGATAGCGCTTTTGTTTATAACTTCCACATTTATTCGAATTGTGCCACGAAACTTTGCAGACGATCGCGGAAGGGCATTTTCTACTGAAGTACCAAGTTTCAGAAGTGCAGCTCTTGTACTGCCGTAGATATGTCGATACAAACTGAATACGCAAAACATCAACAAAATTTAGCGCGTTTTAAAGTTGATATCGCTTTGGTTTATAACATCCACATTTATTCGAATTGTGCAACGAAACTTTGTAGACAGTCGCGGAGACACATTCTCTACTGAAGTACCAAGTTTCAGAAGTGCAGCTCTTGTACTACCGGAGATGTGTCGATACAAACTGAATACGCAAAACATCTACAAAATTTAGTGCGTTTTAAAGTTGATAGCGCTTTTGTTTATAACTTCCACATTTATTCCAATTGTGCCACGAAACTTTGCAGACGATCGCGGAAGGGCATTTTCTACTGAAGTACCAAGTTTCAGAAGTGCAGCTCTTGTACTACCGGAGATGTGTCGATACAAACTGAATACGCAAAACAACTACAAAATTTAGTGCGTTTTAAAGTTGATAGCGCTTTTGTTTATAACTTCCACATTTATTCGAATTGTGCCACGAAACTTTGCAGACCATCGCGGAAGGGCATTTTCCACTGAAGTACGAAGTTTCAGAAGTGCAGCTCTTGTACTGCCGTAGATATGTCAATACAAACTGAATACGCAAAACATCAACAAAATTTAGCGCGTTTTAAAGTTGATATCGCTTTTGTTTATAACTTCCACATTTATTCGAATTGTGCAACGAAACTTTGTAGACAGTCGCGGAGACACATTTTCTACTGAAGTACCAAGTTTCAGAAGTGCAGCTCTTGTACTACCGGAGATGTGTTGATACAAACTGAATACGAAAAACATCTACAAAATTTAGTGCGTTTTAAAGTTGATAGCGCTTTTGTTTATAACTTCCACATTTATTCGAATTGTGCCACGAAACTTTGCAGACGATCGCGGAAGGGCATTTTCTACTGAAGTACCAAGTTTCAGAAGTGCAGCTCTTGTACTGCCGTAGATATGTCGATACAAACTGAATACGCAAAACATCAACAAAATTTAGCGCGTTTTAAAGTTGATATCGCTTTGGTTTATAACATCCACATTTATTCGAATTGTGCAACGAAACTTTGTAGACAGTCGCGGAGACACATTCTCTACTGAAGTACCAAGTTTCAGAAGTGCAGCTCTTGTACTACAAGAGATGTGTCGATACAAACTGAATACGCAAAACATCTACAAAATTTAGTGCGTTTTAAAGTTGATAGCGCTTTTGTTTATAACTTCCACATTTATTCGAATTGTGCCACGAAACTTTGCAGACCATCGCGGAGAGGCATTTTCTACTGAAGTACCAAGTTTCAGAAGTGCAGCTCTTGTACTGCCGTAGATATGTCGATACAAACTGAATACGCAAAACATCAACAAAATTTAGCGCGTTTTAAACTTGATATCGCATTTGATTATAACTTCCACATTTATTCGAATTGTGCCACGAAACTTTGCAGACCATCGCGGAAGGGCATTTTCCACTGAAGTACCAACTTTCAGAAGTGCAGCTCTTGTACTGCCGTAGATATGTCAATACAAACTGAATACGCAAAACATCTACAAAATTTAGTGCGTTTTAAAGTTGATAGCGCTTTTGTTTATAACTTCCACATTTATTCGAATTGTGCCACGAAACTTTGCAGACCATCGCGGAGAGGCATTTTCTACTGAAGTACCAAGTTTCAGAAGTGCAGCTCTTGTACTGCCGGAGATGTGTCGATACAAACTGAATACGCAAAACATCTACAAAATTTAGTGCGTTTTAAAGTTGATAGCGCTTTTGTTTATAACTTCCACATTTATTCGAATTGTGCCACGAAACTTTGCAGACCATCGCGGAGAGGCATTTTCTACTGAAGTACCAAGTTTCAGAAGTGCAGCTCTTGTACTGCCGTAGATATGTCGATACAAACTGAATACGCAAAACATCAACAAAATTTAGCGCGTTTTAAACTTGATATCGCTTTTGATTATAACTTCCACATTTATTCGAATTGTGCCACGAAACTTTGCAGACGATCGCGGAAGGGCATTTTCCACTGAAGTACCAAGTTTCAGAAGTGCAGCTCTTGTACTGCCGTAGATATGTCAATACAAACTGAATACGCAAAACATCAACAAAATTTAGCGCGTTTTAAAGTTGATATCGCTTTTGTTTATAACTTCCACATTTATTCGAATTGTGCAACGAAACTTTGTAGACAGTCGCGGAGACACATTTTCTACTGAAGTACCAAGTTTCAGAAGTGCAGCTCTTGTACTACCGGAGATGTGTTGATACAAACTGAATACGAAAAACATCTACAAAATTTAGTGCGTGTTCAAGTTGATAGCGCTTTTGTTTATAACTTCCACATTTATTCGAATTGTGCCACGAAACTTTGCAGACGATCGCGGAAGGGCAGTTTCTACTGAAGTACCAAGTTTCAGAAGTGCAGCTCTTGTACTGCCGTAGATATGTCGATACAAACTGAATACGCAAAACATCAACAAAATTTAGCGCGTTTTAAAGTTGATATCGCTTTGGTTTATAACATCCACATTTATTCGAATTGTGCAACGAAACTTTGTAGACAGTCGCGGAGACACATTCTCTACTGAAGTACCAAGTTTCAGAAGTGCAGCTCTTGTACTACCGGAGATGTGTCGATACAAACTGAATACGCAAAACATCTACAAAATTTAGTGCGTTTTAAAGTTGATAGCGCTTTTGTTTATAACTTCCACATTTATTCCAATTGTGCCACGAAACTTTGCAGACGATCGCGGAAGGGCATTTTCTACTGAAGTACCAAGTTTCAGAAGTGCAGCTCTTGTACTACCGGAGATGTGTCGATACAAACTGAATACGCAAAACAACTACAAAATTTAGTGCGTTTTAAAGTTGATAGCGCTTTTGTTTATAACTTCCACATTTATTCGAATTGTGCCACGAAACTTTGCAGACCATCGCGGAAGGGCATTTTCCACTGAAGTACGAAGTTTCAGAAGTGCAGCTCTTGTACTGCCGTAGATATGTCAATACAAACTGAATACGCAAAACATCAACAAAATTTAGCGCGTTTTAAAGTTGATATCGCTTTTGTTTATAACTTCCACATTTATTCGAATTGTGCAACGAAACTTTGTAGACAGTCGCGGAGACACATTTTCTACTGAAGTACCAAGTTTCAGAAGTGCAGCTCTTGTACTACCGAAGATGTGTTGATACAAACTGAATACGAAAAACATCTACAAAATTAAGTGCGTTTTAAAGTTGATAGCGCTTTTGTTTATAACTTCCACATTTATTCGAATTGTGCCACGAAACTTTGCAGACGATCGCGGAAGGGCATTTTCTACTGAAGTACCAAGTTTCAGAAGTGCAGCTCTTGTACTGCCGTAGATATGTCGATACAAACTGAATACGCAAAACATCAACAAAATTTAGCGCGTTTTAAAGTTGATATCGCTTTGGTTTATAACATCCACATTTATTCGAATTGTGCAACGAAACTTTGTAGACAGTCGCGGAGACACATTCTCTACTGAAGTACCAAGTTTCAGAAGTGCAGCTCTTGTACTACCGGAGATGTGTCGATACAAACTGAATACGCAAAACATCTACAAAATTTAGTGCGTTTTAAAGTTGATAGCGCTTTTGTTTATAACTTCCACATTTATTCGAATTGTGCCACGAAACTTTGCAGACGATCGCGGAAGGGCATTTTCCACTGAAGTACCAAGTTTCAGAATTGCAGCTCTTGTACTGCCGTAGATATGTCAATACAAACTGAATACGCAAAACATCAACAAAATTTAGCGCGTTTTAAAGTTGATATCGCTTTTGTTTATAACTTCCACATTTATTCGAATTGTGCAACGAAACTTTGTAGACAGTCGCGGAGACAATTTTTCTACTGAAGTACCAAGTTTCAGAAGTGCAGCTCTTGTACTACCGGAGATGTGTTGATACAAACTCAATACGAAAAACATCTACAAAATTTAGTGCGTTTTAAAGTTGATAGCGCTTTTGTTTATAACTTCCACATTTATTCGAATTGTGCCACGAAACTTTGCAGACGATCGCGGAAGGGCATTTTCCACTGAAGTACCAAGTTTCAGAAGTGCAGCTCTTGTACTGCCGTAGATATGTCAATACAAACTGAATACGCAAAACATCAACAAAATTTAGCGCGTTTTAAAGTTGATATCGCTTTTGTTTATAACTTCCACATTTATTCGAATTGTGCAACGAAACTTTGTAGACAGTCGCGGAGACACATTTTCTACTGAAGTACCAAGTTTCAGAAGTGCAGCTCTTGTACTACCGGAGATGTGTTGATACAAACTGAATACGAAAAACATCTACAAAATTTAGTGCGTTTTAAAGTTGATAGCGCTTTTGTTTATAACTTCCACATTTATTCGAATTGTGCCACGAAACTTTGCAGACGATCGCGGAAGGGCATTTTCTACTGAAGTACCAAGTTTCAGAAGTGCAGCTCTTGTACTGCCGGAGATATGTCGATACAAACTGAATACGCAAAACATTAACAAAATTTAGCGCGTTTTAGAGTTGATATCGCTTTGGTTTATAACATCCACATTTATTCGAATTGTGCAACGAAACTTTGTAGACAGTCGCGGAGACACATTCTCTACTGAAGTACCAAGTTTCAGAAGTGCAGCTCTTGTACTACCGGAGATGTGTCGATACAAACTGAATACGCAAAACATCTACAAAATTTAGTGCGTTTTAAAGTTGATAGCGCTTTTGTTTATAACTTCCACATTTATTCGAATTGTGCCACGAAACTTTGCAGACCATCGCGGAGAGGCATTTTCTACTGAAGTACCAAGTTTCAGAAGTGCAGCTCTTGTACTGCCGTAGATATGTCGATACAAACTGAATACGCAAAACATCAACAAGATTTAGCGCGTTTTAAACTTGATATCGCTTTTGATTATAACTTCCACATTTATTCGAATTGTGCCACGAAACTTTGTAGACAGTCGCGGAGACACATTCTCTACTGAAGTACCAAGTTTCAGAAGTGCAGCTCTTGTACTACCGGAGATGTGTCGATACAAACTGAATACGCAAAACATCTACAAAATTTAGTGCGTTTTAAAGTTGATAGCGCTTTTGTTTATAACTTCCACATTTATTCGAATTGTGCCACGAAACTTGGCAGACCATCGCGGATAGGCATTTTCTACTGAAGTACCACGTTTCAGAAGTGCAGCTCTTGTACTGCCGTAGATATGTCGATACAAACTGAATACGCAAAACATCAACAAAATTTAGCGCGTTTTAAACTTGATATCGCTTTTGATTATAACTTCCACATTTTTTCGAATTGTGCCACGAAACTTTGCAGACGATCGCGGAAGGGCATTTTTCTACTGAAGTACCAAGTTTCAGAAGTGCAGCTCTTGTACTGCCGTAGATATGTCAATACAAACTGAATACGCAAAACATCAACAAAATTTAGCGCGTTTTAAAGTTGATATCGCTTTTGTTTATAACTTCCACATTTATTCGAATTGTGCAACGAAACTTTGAAGACAGTCGCGGAGACACATTTTCTACTGAAGTACCAAGTTTAAGAAGTGCAGCTCTTGTACTACCGGAGATGTGTTGATACAAACTGAATACGAAAAACATCTACAAAATTTAGTGCGTTTTAAAGTTGATAGCGCTTTTGTTTATAACTGCCACATTTATTCGAATTGTGCCACGAAACTTTGCAGACGATCGCGGAAGGGCATTTTCTACTGAAGTACCAAGTTTCAGAAGTGCAGCTCTTGTACTGCCGGAGATATGTCGATACAAACTGAATACGCAACACATCAACAAAATTTAGCGCGTTTTAAAGTTGATATCGCTTTGGTTTATAACATCCACATTTATTCGAATTGTGCAACGAAACTTTGTAGACAGTCGCGGAGACACATTCTCGACTGAAGTACCAAGTTTCAGAAGTGCAGCTCTTGTACTACCGGAGATGTGTCGATACAAACTGAATACGCAAAACATCTACAAAATTTAGTGCGTTTTAAAGTTGATAGCGCTTTTGTTTATAACTTCCACATTTATTCGAATTGTGCCACGAAACTTTGCAGACCATCGCGGAGAGGCATTTTCTACTGAAGTACCAAGTTTCAGAAGTGCAGCTCTTGTACTGCCGTAGATATGTCGATACAAACTGAATACGCAAAACATCAACAAAATTTAGCGCGTTTTAAACTTGATATCGCTTTTGATTATAACTTCCACATTTATTCGAATTGTGCCACGAAACTTTGTAGACAGTCGCGGAGACACATTCTCTACTGTCGTACCAAGTTTCAGAAGTGCAGCTCTTGTACTACCGGAGATGTGTCGATACAAACTGAATACGCAAAACATCTACAAAATTTAGTGCGTTTTAAAGTTGATAGCGCTTTTGTTTATAACTTCCACATTTATTCGAATTGTGCCACGAAACTTTGCAGACGATCGCGGAAGGGCATTTTCCACTGAAGTACCAACTTTCAGAAGTGCAGCTCTTGTACTGCCGGAGATATGTCGATACAAACTGAATACGCAAAACATCAACAAAATTTAGCGCGTTTTAAACTTGATATCGCTTTTGATTATAACTTCCACATTTTTTCGAATTGTGCCACGAAACTTTGCAGACGATCGCGGAAGGGCATTTTCCACTGAAGTACCAAGTTTCAGAAGTGCAGCTCTTGTACTGCCGTAGATATGTCAATACAAACTGAATACGCAAAACATCAACAAAATTTAGCGCGTTTTAAAGTTGATATCGCTTTTGTTTATAACTTCCACATTTATTCGAATTGTGCAACGAAACTTTGTAGACAGTCGCGGAGACACATTTTCTACTGAAGTACCAAGTTTCAGAAGTGCAGCTCTTGTACTACCGGAGATGTGTTGATACAAACTGAATACGAAAAACATCTACAAAATTTAGTGCGTTTTAAAGTTGATAGCGCTTTTGTTTATAACTTTCTACATTTATTTGAATTGTGCCAGGAAACTTTGCAGACGATCGCGGAATGGCATTTTCTACTGAAGTACCAAGTTTCAGAAGTGCAGCTCTTGTACTGCCGGAGATATGTCGATACAAACTGAATACGCAAAACATCAACAAAATTTAGCGCGTTTTAGAGTTGATATCGCTTTGGTTTATAACATCCACATTTATTCGAATTGTGCAACGAAACTTTGTAGACAGTCGCGGAGACACATTCTCTACTGAAGTACCAAGTTTCAGAAGTGCAGCTCTTGTACTACCGGAGATGTGTCGATACAAACTGAATACGCAAAACATCTACAAAATTTAGTGCGTTTTAAAGTTGATAGCGCTTTTGTTTATAACTTCCACATTTATTCGAATTGTGCCACGAAACTTTGCAGACCATCGCGGAGAGGCATTTTCTACTGAAGTACTAGGTTTCAGAAGTGCAGCTCTTGTACTGCCGTAGATATGTCGATACAAACTGAATACGCACAACATCAACAAAATTTAGCGCGTTTTAAACTTGATATCGCTTTTGATTATAACTTCCACATTTATTCGAATTGTGCCACGAAACTTTGTAGACAGTCGCGGAGACACATTCTCTACTGAAGTACCAAGTTTCAGAAGTGCAGCTCTTGTACTACCGGAGATGTGTCGATACAAACTGAATACGCAAAACATCTACAAAATTTAGTGCGTTTTAAAGTTGATAGCGCTTTTGTTTATAACTTCCACATTTATTCGAATTGTGCCACGAAACTTTGCAGACCATCGCGGATAGGCATTTTCTACTGAAGTACCACGTTTCAGAAGTGCAGCTCTTGTACTGCCGTAGATATGTCGATACAAACTGAATACGCAAAACATCAACAAAATTTAGCGCGTTTTAAACTTGATATCGCTTTTGATTATAACTTCCACATTTTTTCGAATTGTGCCACGAAACTTTGCAGACGATCGCGGAAGGGCATTTTCCACTGAAGTACCAAGTTTCAGAAGTGCAGCTTTTGTACTGCCGTAGATATGTCAATACAAACTGAATACGCAAAACATCAACAAAATTTAGCGCGTTTTAAAGTTGATATCGCTTTTGTTTATAACTTCCACATTTATTCGAATTGTGCAACGAAACTTTGTAGACAGTCGCGGAGACACATTTTCTACTGAAGTACCAAGTTTCAGAAGTGCAGCTCTTGTACTACCGGAGATGTGTTGATACAAACTGAATACGAAAAACATCTACAAAATTTAGTGCGTTTTAAAGTTGATAGCGCTTTTGTTTATAACTTCCACATTTATTCGAATTGTGCCACGAAACTTTGCAGACGATCGCGGAAGGGCATTTTCTACTGAAGTACCAAGTTTCAGAAGTGCAGCTCTTGTACTGCCGGAGATATGTCGATACAAACTGAATACGCAAAACATCAACAAAATTTAGCGCGTTTTAAAGTTGATATCGCTTTGGTTTATAACATCCACATTTATTCGAATTGTGCAACGAAACTTTGTAGACAGTCGCGGAGACACATTCTCTACTGAAGTACCAAGTTTCAGAAGTGCAGCTCTTGTACTACCGGAGATGTGTCGATACAAACTGAATACGCAAAACATCTACAAAATTTAGTGCGTTTTAAAGTTGATAGCGCTTTTGTTTATAACTTCCACATTTATTCCAATTGTGCCACGAAACTTTGCAGACCATCGCGGAGAGGCATTTTCTACTGAAGTACCAAGTTTCAGAAGTGCAGCTCTTGTACTGCCGTAGATATGTCGATACAAACTGAATACGCAAAACATCTACAAAATTTAGTGCGTTTTAAAGTTGATAGCGCTTTTGTTTATAACTTCCACATTTATTCGAATTGTGCCACGAAACTTTGCAGACGATCGCGGATAGGCATTTTCTACTGAAGTACCAAGTTTCAGAAGTGCAGCTCTTGTACTACCGGAGATGTGTCGATACAAACTGAATACGCAAAACATCTACAAAATGTAGTGCGTTTTCAAGTTGATAGCGCTTTTGTTTTATAACTTCCACATTTATTCGAATTGTGCCACGAAACTTTGCAGACCATCGCGGATAGGCATTTTCTACTGAAGTACCACGTTTCAGAAGTGCAGCTCTTGTACTGCCGTAGATATGTCGATACAAACTGAATACGCAAAACATCAACAAAATTTAGCGCGTTTTAAACTTGATATCGCTTTTGATTATAACTTCCACATTTTTTCGAATTGTGCCACGAAACTTTGCAGACGATCGCGGAAGGGCATTTTCCACTGAAGTACCAAGTTTCAGAAGTGCAGCTCTTGTACTGCCGTAGATATGTCAATACAAACTGAATACGCAAAACATCAACAAAATTTAGCGCGTTTTAAAGTTGATATCGCTTTTGTTTATAACTTCCACATTTATTCGAATTGTGCAACGAAACTTTGTACCCAGTCGCGGAGACACATTTTCTACTGAAGTACCAAGTTTCAGAAGTGCAGCTCTTGTACTACCGGAGATGTGTTGATACAAACTGAATACGAAAAACATCTACAAAATTTAGTGCGTTTTAAAGTTGATAGCGCTTTTGTTTATAACTTCCACATTTATTCGAATTGTGCCACGAAACTTTGCAGACGATCGCGGAAGGGCATTTTCTACTGAAGTACCAAGTTTCAGAAGTGCAGCTCTTGTACTACCGGAGATGTGTCGATACAAACTCAATACGCAAAAAATCTACAAAATTTAGTGCGTTTTAAAGTTGATAGCGCTTTTGTTTATAACTTCCACATTTATTCGAATTGTGCCACGAAACTTTGCAGACCATCGCGGATAGGCATTTTCTACTGAAGTACCAAGTTTCAGAAGTGCAGCTCTTGTACTACCGGAGATATGTCGATACAAACTGAATACGCAAAACATCAACAAAATTTAGCGCGTTTTAAACTTGATATCGCTTTTGATTATAACTTCCACATTTTTTCGAATTGTGCCACGAAACTTTGCAGACGATCGCGGAAGGGCATTTTCCACTGAAGTACCAAGTTTCAGAAATGCAGCTCTTGTACTGCCGTAGATATGTCAATACAAACTGAATACGCAAAACATCAACAAAATTTAGCGCGTTTTAAAGTTGATATCGCTTTTGTTTATAACTTCCACATTTATTCGAATTGTGCAACGAAACTTTGTAGACAGTCGCGGAGACACATTTTCTACTGAAGTACCAAGTTTCAGAAGTGCAGCTCTTGTACTACCGGAGATGTGTTGATACAAACTGAATACGAAAAACATCTACAAAATTTAGTGCGTTTTAAAGTTGATAGCGCTTTTGTTTATAACTTCCACATTTATTCGAATTGTGCCACGAAACTTTGCAGACGATCGCGGAAGGGCATTTTCTACTGAAGTACCAAGTTTCAGAAGTGCAGCTCTTGTACTACCGGAGATGTGTCGATACAAACTGAATACGCAAAACATCTACAAAATTTAGTGCGTTTTAAAGTTGATAGCGCTTTTGTTTATAACTTCCACATTTATTCGAATTGTGCCACGAAACTTTGCAGACCATCGCGGAGAGGCATTTTCTACTGAAGTACCAAGTTTCAGAAGTGCAGCTCTTGTACTGCCGTAGATATGTCGATACAAACTGAATACGCAAAACATCAACAAAATTTAGCGCGTTTTAAACTTGATATCGCTTTTGATTATAACTTCCACATTTATTCGAATTGTGCCACGAAACTTTGTAGACAGTCGCGGAGACACATTCTCTACTGAAGTACCAAGTTTCAGAAGTGCAGCTCTTGTACTACCGGAGATGTGTCGATACAAACTGAATACGCAAAACATCTACAAAATTTAGTGCGTTTTAAAGTTGATAGCGCTTTTGTTTATAACTTCCACATTTATTCGAATTGTGCCACGAAACTTTGCAGACCATCGCGGAGAGGCATTTTCTACTGAAGTACCAAGTTTCAGAAGTGCAGCTCTTGTACTGCCGTAGATATGTCAATACAAACTGAATACGCAAAACATCAACAAAATTTAGCGCGTTTTAAAGTTGATATCGCTTTTGTTTATAACTTCCACATTTATTCGAATTGTGCAACGAAACTTTGTAGACAGTCGCGGAGACACATTTTCTACTGAAGTACCAAGTTTCAGAAGTGCAGCTCTTGTACTACCGGAGATGTGTTGATACAAACTGAGTACGAAAAACATCTACAAAATTTAGTGCGTTTTAAAGTTGATAGCGCTTTTGTTTATAACTTCAACATTTATTCGAATTGTGCCACGAAACTTTGCAGACGATCGCGGAAGGGCATTTTCCACTGAAGTACCAAGTTTCAGAAGCGCAGCTCTTGTACTGCCGGAGATATGTCGATACAAACTGAATACGCAAAACATCAACAAAATTTAGCGCGTTTTAAAGTTGATATCGCTTTGGTTTATAACATCCACATTTATTCGAATTGTGCAACGAAACTTTGTAGACAGTCGCGGAGACAAATTCTCTACTGAAGTACCAAGTTTCAGAAGTGCAGCTCTTGTACTACCGGAGATGTGTCGATACAAACTGAATACGCAAAACATCTACAAAATTTAGTGCGTTTTAAAGTTGATAGCGCTTTTGTTTATAACTTCCACATTTATTCGAATTGTGCCACGAAACTTTGCAGACGATCGCGGAAGGGCATTTTCTACTGAAGTACCAAGTTTCAGAAGTGCAGCTCTTGTACTACCGGAGATGTGTCGATACAAACTCAATACGCAAAACATCTACAAAATTTAGTGCGTTTTAAAGTTGATAGCGCTTTTGTTTATAACTTCCACATTTATTCGAATTGTGCCACGAAACTTTGCAGACCATCGCGGAGAGGCATTTTCTACTGAAGTACCAAGTTTCAGAAGTGCAGCTCTTGTACTACCGGAGATATGTCGATACAAACTGAATACGCAAAACATCAACAAAATTTAGCGCGTTTTAAACTTGATATCGCTTTTGATTATAACTTCCACATTTTTTCGAATTGTGCCACGAAACTTTGCAGACGATCGCGGAAGGGCATTTTCCACTGAAGTACCAAGTTTCAGAAATGCAGCTCTTGTACTGCCGTAGATATGTCAATACAAACTGAATACGCAAAACATCAACAAAATTTAGCGCGTTTTAAAGTTGATATCGCTTTTGTTTATAACTTCCACATTTATTCGAATTGTGCAACGAAACTTTGTAGACAGTCGCGGAGACACATTTTCTACTGAAGTACCAAGTTTCAGAAGTGCAGCTCTTGTACTACCGGAGATGTGTTGATACAAACTGAATACGAAAAACATCTACAAAATTTAGTGCGTTTTAAAGTTGATAGCGCTTTTGTTTATAACTTCCACATTTATTCGAATTGTGCCACGAAACTTTGCAGACGATCGCGGAAGGGCATTTTCTACTGAAGTACCAAGTTTCAGAAGTGCAGCTCTTGTACTACCGGAGATGTGTCGATACAAACTGAATACGCAAAACATCTACAAAATTTAGTGCGTTTTAAAGTTGATAGCGCTTTTGTTTATAACTTCCACATTTATTCGAATTGTGCCACGAAACTTTGCAGACCATCGCGGAGAGGCATTTTCTACTGAAGTACCAAGTTTCAGAAGTGCAGCTCTTGTACTGCCGTAGATATGTCGATACAAACTGAATACGCAAAACATCAACAAAATTTAGCGCGTTTTAAACTTGATATCGCTTTTGATTATAACTTCCACATTTATTCGAATTGTGCCACGAAACTTTGTAGACAGTCGCGGAGACACATTCTCTACTGAAGTACCAAGTTTCAGAAGTGCAGCTCTTGTACTACCGGAGATGTGTCGATACAAACTGAATACGCAAAACATCTACAAAATTTAGTGCGTTTTAAAGTTGATAGCGCTTTTGTTTATAACTTCCACATTTATTCGAATTGTGCCACGAAACTTTGCAGACCATCGCGGAGAGGCATTTTCTACTGAAGTACCAAGTTTCAGAAGTGCAGCTCTTGTACTGCCGTAGATATGTCAATACAAACTGAATACGCAAAACATCAACAAAATTTAGCGCGTTTTAAAGTTGATAGCGCTTTTGTTTATAACTTCAACATTTATTCGAATTGTGCCACGAAACTTTGCAGACGATCGCGGAAGGGCATTTTCCACTGAAGTACCAAGTTTCAGAAGTGCAGCTCTTGTACTGCCGGAGATATGTCGATACAAACTGAATACGCAAAACATCAACAAAATTTAGCGCGTTTTAAAGTTGATATCGCTTTGGTTTATAACATCCACATTTATTCGAATTGTGCAACGAAACTTTGTAGACAGTCGCGGAGACAAATTCTCTACTGAAGTACCAAGTTTCAGAAGTGCAGCTCTTGTACTACCGGAGATGTGTCGATACAAACTGAATACGCAAAACATCTACAAAATTTAGTGCGTTTTAAAGTTGATAGCGCTTTTGTTTATAACTTCCACATTTATTCGAATTGTGCCACGAAACTTTGCAGACCATCGCGGAGAGGCATTTTCTACTGAAGTACCAAGTTTCAGAAGTGCAGCTCTTGTACTGCCGTAGATATGTCGATACAAACTGAATACGCAAAACATCAACAAAATTTAGCGCGTTTTAAACTTGATATCGCTTTTGATTATAACTTCCACATTTATTCGAATTGTGCCACGAAACTTTGTAGACAGTCGCGGAGACACATTCTCTACTGAAGTACCAAGTTTCAGAAGTGCAGCTCTTGTACTACCGGAGATGTGTCGATACAAGCTGAATACGCAAAACATCTACAAAATTTAGTGCGTTTTAAAGTTGATAGCGCTTTTGTTTATAACTTCCACATTTATTCGAATTGTGCCACGAAACTTTGCAGACGATCGCGGATAGGCATTTTCTACTGAAGTACCAAGTTTCAGAAGTGCAGCTCTTGTACTACCGGAGATGTGTCGATACAAACTGAATACGCAAAACATCTACAAAATTTAGTGCGTTTTAAAGTTGATAGCGCTTTTGTTTATAACTTCCACATTTATTCGAATTGTGCCACGAAACTTTGCAGACCATCGCGGATAGGCATTTTCTACTGAAGTACCACGTTTCAGCAGTGCAGCTCTTGTACTGCCGTAGATATGTCGATACAAACTGAATACGCAAAACATCAACAAAATTGAGCGCGTTTTAAACTTGATATCGCTTTTGATTATAACTTCCACATTTTTTCGAATTGTGCCACGAAACTTTGCAGACGATCGCGGAAGGGCATTTTCCACTGAAGTACCAAGTTTCAGAAGTGCAGCTCTTGTACTGCCGTAGATATGTCAATACAAACTGAATACGCAAAACATCAACAAAATTTAGCGCGTTTTAAAGTTGATATCGCTTTTGTTTATAACTTCCACATTTATTCGAATTGTGCAACGAAACTTTGTAGACAGTCGCGGAGACACATTTTCTACTGAAGTACCAAGTTTCAGAAGTGCAGCTCTTGTACTACCGGAGATGTGTTGATACAAACTGAATACGAAAAACATCTACAAAATTTAGTGCGTTTTAAAGTTGATAGCGCTTTTGTTTATAACTTCCACATTTATTCGAATTGTGCCACGAAACTTTGCAGACGATCGCGGAAGGGCATTTTCTACTGAAGTACCAAGTTTCAGAAGTGCAGCTCTTGTACTGCCGGAGATATGTCGATACAAACTGAATACGCAAAACATCAACAAAATTTAGCGCGTTTCAAAGTTGATATCGCTTTGGTTTATAACATCCACATTTATTCGAATTGTGCCACGAAACTTTGCAGACGATCGCGGATAGGCATTTACTACTGAAGTACCAAGTTTCAGAAGTGCAGCTCTTGTACTACCGGAGATGTGTCGATACAAACTGAATACGCAAAACATCTACAAAATTTAGTGCGTTTTAAAGTTGATAGCGCTTTTGTTTATAACTTCCACATTTATTCGAATTGTGCCACGAAACTTTGCAGACCATCGCGGAAGGGCATTTTCTACTGAAGTACCAAGTTTCAGAAGTGCAGCTCTTGTACTGCCGTAGATATGTCGATACAAACTGAATACGCAAAACATCAACAAAATTTAGCGCGTTTTAAACTTGATATCGCTTTTGATTATAACTTCCACATTTATTCGAATTGTGCCACGAAACTTTGTAGACAGTCGCGGAGACACATTCTCTACTGAAGTACCAAGTTTCAGAAGTGCAGCTCTTGTACTACCGGAGATGTGTCGATACAAACTGAATACGCAAAACATCTACAAAATTTAGTGCGTTTTAAAGTTGATAGCGCTTTTGTTTATAACTTCCACATTTATTCGAATTGTGCCACGAAACTTTGCAGACGATCGCGGATAGGCATTTTCTACTGAAGTACCAAGTTTCAGAAGTGCAGCTCTTGTACTACCGGAGATGTGTCGATACAAACTGAATACGCAAAACATCTACAAAATTTAGTGCGTTTTAAAGTTGATAGCGCTTTTGTTTATAACTTCCACATTTATTCGAATTGTGCCACGAAACTTTGCAGACCATCGCGGATAGGCATTTTCTACTGAAGTACCACGTTTCAGAAGTGCAGCTCTTGTACTGCCGTAGATATGTCGATACAACCTGAATACGCAAAACATCAACAAAATTTAGCGCGTTTTAAACTTGATATCGCTTTTGATTATAACTTCCACATTTTTTCGAATTGTGCCACGAAACTTTGCAGACGATCGCGGAAGGGCATTTTCCACTGAAGTACCAAGTTTCAGAAGTGCAGCTCTTGTACTGCCGTAGATATGTCAATACAAACTGAATACGCAAAACATCAACAAAATTTAGCGCGTTTTAAAGTTGATATCGCTTTTGTTTATAACTTCCACATTTATTCGAATTGTGCAACGAAACTTTGTAGACAGTCGCGGAGACACATTTTCTACTGAAGTACCAAGTTTCAGAAGTGCAGCTCTTGTACTACCGGAGATGTGTTGATACAAACTGAATACGAAAAACATCTACAAAATTTAGTGCGTTTTAAAGTTGATAGCGCTTTTGTTTATAACTTCCACATTTATTCGAATTGTGCCACGAAACTTTGCAGACGATCGCGGAAGGGCATTTTCTACTGAAGTACCAAGTTTCAGAAGTGCAGCTCTTGTACTGCCGGAGATATGTCGATACAAACTGAATACGCAAAACATCAACAAAATTTAGCGCGTTTTAAAGTTGATATCGCTTTGGTTTATAACATCCACATTTATTCGAATTGTGCCACGAAACTTTGCAGACGATCGCGGATAGGCATTTTCTACTGAAGTACCAAGTTTCAGAAGTGCAGCTCTTGTACTACCGGAGATGTGTCGATACAAACTGAATACGCAAAACATCTACAAAATTTAGTGCGTTTTAAAGTTGATAGCGCTTTTGTTTATAACTTCCACATTTATTCGAATTGTGCCACGAAACTTTGCAGACCATCGCGGAGAGGCATTTTCTACTGAAGTACCAAGTTTCAGAAGTGCAGCTCTTGTACTGCCGTAGATATGTCGATACAAACTGAATACGCAAAACATCAACAAAATTTAGCGCGTTTTAAACTTGATATCGCTTTTGATTATAACTTCCACATTTATTCGAATTGTGCCACGAAACTTTGTAGACAGTCGCGGAGACACATTCTCTACTGAAGTACCAAGTTTCAGAAGTGCAGCTCTTGTACTACCGGAGATGTGTTGATACAAACTGAATACGAAAAACATCTACAAAATTTAGTGCGTTTTAAAGTTGATGGCGCTTTTGTTTATAACTTCCACATTTATTCGAATTGTGCCACGAAACTTTGCAGACGATCGCAGAAGGGCATTTTCTACTGAAGTACCAAGTTTCAGAAGTGCAGCTCTTGTACTGCCGTAGATATGTCGATACAAACTGAATACGCAAAACATCAACAAAATTTAGCGCGTTTTAAAGTTGATATCGCTTTTGATTATAACTTCCACATTTATTCGAATTGTGCCACGAAACTTTGCAGACGATCGCGGAAGGGCATTTTCCACTGAAGTACCAAGTTTCAGAAGTGCAGCTCTTGTACTGCCGTAGATATGTCAATACAAACTGAATACGCAAAACATCAACAAAATTTAGCGCGTTTTGAAGTTGATATCGCTTTTGTTTATAACTTCCACATTTATTCGAATTGTGCAACGAAACTTTGTAGACAGTCGCGGAGACACATTTTCTACTGAAGTACCAAGTTTCAGAAGTGCAGCTCTTGTACTACCGGAGATGTGTTGATACAAACTGAATACGAAAAACATCTACAAAATTTAGTGCGTTTTAAAGTTGATAGCGCTTTTGTTTATAACTTCCACATTTATTCGAATTGTGCCACGAAACTTTGCAGACGATCGCGGAAGGGCATTTTCTACTGAAGTACCAAGTTTCAGAAGTGCAGCTCTTGTACTGCCGTAGATATGTCGATACAAACTGAATACGCAAAACATCAACAAAATTTAGCGCGTTTTAAAGTTGATATCGCTTTGGTTTATAACATCCACATTTATTCGAATTGTGCAACGAAACTTTGTAGACAGTCGCGGAGACACATTCTCTACTGAAGTACCAAGTTTCAGAAGTGCAGCTCTTGTACTACCGGAGATGTGTCGATACAAACTGAATACGCAAAACATCTACAAAATTTAGTGCGTTTTAAAGTTGATAGCGCTTTTGTTTATAACTTCCACATTTATTCCAATTGTGCCACGAAACTTTGCAGACCATCGCGGAGAGGCATTTTCTACTGAAGTACCAAGTTTCAGAAGTGCAGCTCTTGTACTGCCGTAGATATGTCGATACAAACTGAATACGCAAAACATCAACAAAATTTAGCGCGTTTTAAACTTGATATCGCTTTTGATTATAACTTCCACATTTATTCGAATTGTGCCACGAAACTTTGCAGACGATCGCGGAAGGGCATTTTCCACTGAAGTACCAAGTTTCAGAAGTGCAGCTCTGGTACTGCCGTAGATATGTCAATACAAACTGAATACGCAAAACATCAACAAAATTTAGCGCGTTTTAAAGTTGATATCGCTTTTGTTTATAACGCTCACATTTATTCGAATTGTGCAACGAAACTTTGTAGACAGTCGCGGAGACACATTTTCTACTGAAGTACCAAGTTTCAGAAGTGCAGCTCTTGTACTACCGGAGATGTGTTGATACAAACTGAATACGAAAAACATCAACAAAATGTAGTGCGTTTTAAAGTTGATAGCGCTTTTGTTTATAACTTCCACATTTATTCGAATTGTGCCACGAAACTTTGCAGACGATCGCGGAAGGGCATTTTCTACTGAAGTACCAAGTTTCAGAAGTGCAGCTCTTGTACTGCCGTAGATATGTCGATACAAACTGAATACGCAAAACATCAACAAAATTTAGCGCGTTTTAAAGTTGATATCGCTTTGGTTTATAACATCCACATTTATTCGAATTGTGCAACGAAACTTTGTAGACAGTCGCGGAGACACATTCTCTACTGAAGTACCAAGTTTCAGAAGTGCAGCTCTTGTACTACCGGAGATGTGTCGATACAAACTGAATACGCAAAACATCTACAAAATTTAGTGCGTTTTAAAGTTGATAGCGCTTTTGTTTATAACTTCCACATTTATTCAAATTGTGCCACGAAACTTTGCAGACCATCGCGGAGAGGCATTTTCTACTGAAGTACCAAGTTTCAGAAGTGCAGCTCTTGTACTGCCGTAGATATGTCGATACAAACTGAATACGCAAAACATCTACAAAATTTAGTGCGTTTTAAAGTTGATAGCGCTTTTGTTTATAACTTCCACATTTATTCGAATTGTGCAACGAAACTTTGCAAACGATCGCGGATAGGCATTTTCTACTGAAGTACCAAGTTTCAGAAGTGCAGCTCTTGTACTACCGGAGATGTGTCGATACAAACTGAATACGCAAAACATCTACAAAATTTAGTGCGTTTTAAAGTTGATAGCGCTTTTGTTTATAACTTCCACATTTATTCGAATTGTGCCACGAAACTTTGCAGACCATCGCGGAGAGGCATTTTCTACTGAAGTACCAAGTTTCAGAAGTGCAGCTCTTGTACTGCCGTAGATATGTCGATACAAACTGAATACGCAAAACATCAACAAAATTTAGCGCGTTTTAAACTTGATATCGCTTTTGATTATAACTTCCACATTTATTCGAATTGTGCCACGAAACTTTGCAAACGATCGCGGAAGGGCATTTTCCACTGAAGTACCAAGTTTCAGAAGTGCAGCTCTTGTACTGCCGTAGATATGTCAATACAAACTGAATACGCAAAACATCAACAAAATTTAGCGCGTTTTAAAGTTGATATCGCTTTTGTTTATAACTTCCACATTTATTCGAATTGTGCAACGAAACTTTGTAGACAGTCGCGGAGACACATTTTCTACTGAAGTACCAAGTTTCAGAAGTGCAGCTCTTGTACTACCGGAGATGTGTTGATACAAACTGAATACGAAAAACATCTACAAAATTTAGTGCGTTTTAAAGTTGATAGCGCTTTTGTTTATAACTTCCACATTTATTCGAATTGTGCCACGAAACTTTGCAGACGATCGCGGAAGGGCATTTTCTACTGAAGTACCAAGTTTCAGAAGTGCAGCTCTTGTACTGCCGTAGATATGTCGATACAAACTGAATACGCAAAACATCAACAAAATTTAGCGCGTTTTAAAGTTTATATCGCTTTGGTTTATAACATCCACATTTATTCGAATTGTGCCACGAAACTTTGCAGACGATCGCGGATAGGCATTTTCTACTGAAGTACCAAGTTTCAGAAGTGCAGCTCTTGTACTACCGGAGATGTGTCGATACAAACTGAATACGCAAAACATCTACAAAATTTAGTGCGTTTTAAAGTTGATAGCGCTTTTGTTTATAACTTCCACATTTATTCGAATTGTGCCACGAAACTTTGCAGACCATCGCGGAGAGGCATTTTCTACTGAAGTACCAAGTTTCAGAAGTGCAGCTCTTGTACTGCCGTAGATATGTCGATACAAACTGAATACGCAAAACATCAACAAAATTTAGCGCGTTTTAAACTTGATATCGCTTTTGATTATAACTTCCACATTTATTCGAATTGTGCCACGAAACTTTTTAGACAGTCGCGGAGACACATTCTCTACTGAAGTACCAAGTTTCAGAAGTGCAGCTCTTGTACTACCGGAGATGTGTCGATACAAACTGAATACGCAAAACATCTACAAAATTTAGTGCGTTTTAAAGTTGATAGCGCTTTTGTTTATAACTTCCACATTTATTCGAATTGTGCCACGAAACTTTGCAGACCATCGCGGAGAGGCATTTTCTACTGAAGTACCAAGTTTCAGAAGTGCAGCTCTTGTACTGCCGTAGATATGTCGATACAAACTGAATACGCAAAACATCAACAAAATTTAGCGCGTTTTAAACTTGATAGCGCTTTTGTTTATAACTTCCACATTTATTCGAATTGTGCCACGAAACTTTGCAGACGATCGCGGAAGGGCATTTTCTACTGAAGTACCAAGTTTCAGAAGTGCAGCTCTTGTACTGCCGTAGATATGTCGATACAAACTGAATACGCAAAACATCAACAAAATTTAGCGCGTTTTAAAGTTGATATCGCTTTGGTTTATAACATCCACATTTATTCGAATTGTGCAACGAAACTTTGTAGACAGTCGCGGAGACACATTCTCTACTGAAGTACCAAGTTTCAGAAGTGCAGCTCTTGTACTACCGGAGATGTGTCGATACAAACTGAATACGCAAAACATCTACAAAATTTAGTGCGTTTTAAAGTTGATAGCGCTTTTGTTTATAACTTCCACATTTATTCAAATTGTGCCACGAAACTTTGAGACCATCGCGGAGAGGCATTTTCTACTGAAGTACCAAGTTTCAGAAGTGCAGCTCTTGTACTGCCGTAGATATGTCGATACAAACTGAATACGCAAAACATCTACAAAATTTAGTGCGTTTTAAAGTTGATAGCGCTTTTGTTTATAACTTCCACATTTATTCGAATTGTGCCACGAAACTTTGCAGACGATCGCGGATAGGCATTTTCTACTGAAGTACCAAGTTTCAGAAGTGCAGCTCTTGTACTACCGGAGATGTGTCGATACAAACTGAATACGCAAAACATCTACAAAATTTAGTGCGTTTTAAAGTTGATAGCGCTTTTGTTTATAACTTCCACATTTATTCGAATTGTGCCACGAAACTTTGCAGACCATCGCGGATAGGCATTTTCTACTGAAGTACCACGTTTCAGAAGTGCAGCTCTTGTACTGCCGTAGATATGTCGATACAAACTGAATACGCAAAACATCAACAAAATTTAGCGCGTTTTAAACTTGATATCGCTTTTGATTATAACTTCCACATTTTTTCGAATTGTGCCACGAAACTTTGCAGACGATCGCGGAAGGGCATTTTCCACTGAAGTACCAAGTTTCAGAAGTGCAGCTCTTGTACTGCCGTAGATATGTCAATACAAACTGAATACGCAAAACATCAACAAAATTTAGCGCGTTTTAAAGTTGATATCGCTTTTGTTTATAACTTCCACATTTATTCGAATTGTGCAACGAAACTTTGTAGACAGTCGCGGAGACACATTTTCTACTGAAGTACCAAGTTTCAGAAGTGCAGCTCTTGTACTACCAGAGATGTGTTGATACAAACTGAATACGAAAAACATCTACAAAATTTAGTGCGTTTTAAAGTTGATAGCGCTTTTGTTTATAACTTCCACATTTATTCGAATTGTGCCACGAAACTTTGCAGACGATCGCGGAAGGGCATTTTCTACTGAAGTACCAAGTTTCAGAAGTGCAGCTCTTGTACTGCCGTTGATATGTCGATACAAACTGAATACGCAAAACATCAACAAAATTTCGCGCGTTTTAAACTTGATATCGCTTTTGATTATAACTTCCACATTTATTCGAATTGTGCCACGAAACTTTGCAGACAGTCGCGGAGACACATTCTCTACTGAAGTACCAAGTTTCAGAAGTGCAGCTCTTGTACTACCGGAGATGTGTCGATACAAACTGAATACGCAAAACATCTACAAAATTTAGTGCGTTTTAAACTTGATATCGCTTTTGATTATAACTTCCACATTTATTCGAATTGTGCCACGAAACTTTGCAGACGATCGCGGAAGGGCATTTTCTACTGAAGTACCAAGTTTCAGAAGTGCAGCTCTTGTACTGCCGTAGATATGTCAATACAAACTGAATACGCAAAACATCAACAAAATTTAGCGCGTTTTAAAGTTGATATCGCTTTTGTTTATAACTTCCACATTTATTCGAATTGTGCAACGAAACTTTGTAGACAGTCGCGGAGACACATTTTCTACTGAAGTACCAAGTTTCAGAAGTGCAGCTCTTGTACTACCGGAGATGTGTTGATACAAACTGAATACGAAAAACATCTACAAAATTTAGTGCGTTTTAAAGTTGATAGCGCTTTTGTTTATAACTTCCACATTTATTCGAATTGTGCCACGAAACTTTGCAGACGATCGCGGAAGGGCATTTTCTACTGAAGTACCAAGTTTCAGAAGTGCAGCTCTTGTACTGCCGTAGATATGTCGATACAAACTGAATACGCAAAACATCAACAAAATTTAGCGCGTTTTAAAGTTGATATCGCTTTGGTTTATAACATCCACATTTATTCGAATTGTGCCACGAAACTTTGCAGACGATCGCGGATAGGCATTTTCTACTGAAGTACCAAGTTTCAGAAGTGCAGCTCTTGTACTACCGGAGATGTGTCGATACAAACTGAATACGCAAAACATCTACAAAATTTAGTGCGTTTTAAAGTTGATAGCGCTTTTGTTTATAACTTCCACATTTATTCGAATTGTGCCACGAAACTTTGCAGACCATCGCGGAGAGGCATTTTCTACTGAAGTACCAAGTTTCAGAAGTGCAGCTCTTGTACTGCCGTAGATATGTCGATACAAACTGAATACGCAAAACATCAACAAAATTTAGCGCGTTTTAAACTTGATATCGCTTTTGATTATAACTTCCACATTTATTCGAATTGTGCCACGAAACTTTGTAGACAGTCGCGGAGACACATTCTCTACTGAAGTACCAAGTTTCAGAAGTGCAGCTCTTGTACTACCGGAGATGTGTCGATACAAACTAAATACGCAAAACATCTACAAAATTTAGTGCGTTTTAAAGTTGATAGCGCTTTTGTTTATAACTTCCACATTTATTCGAATTGTGCCACGAAACTTTGCAGACCATCGCGGAGAGGCATTTTCTACTGAAGTACCAAGTTTCAGAAGTGCAGCTCTTGTACTGCCGTAGATATGTCGATACAAACTGAATACGCAAAACATCAACAAAATTTAGCGCGTTTTAAACTTGATATCGCTTTTGATTATAACTTCCACATTTATTCGAATTGTGCCACGAAACTTTGCAGACGATCGCGGAAGGGCATTTTCCACTGAAGTACCAAGTTTCAGAAGTGCAGCTCTTGTACTGCCGTAGATATGTCAATACAAACTGAATACGCAAAACATCAACAAAATTTAGCGCGTTTTAAAGTTGATATCGCTTTTGTTTATAACTTCCACATTTATTCGAATTGTGCAACGAAACTTTGTAGACAGTCGCGGAGACACATTTTCTACTGAAGTACCAAGTTTCAGAAGTGCAGCTCTTGTACTACCGGAGATGTGTTGATACAAACTGAATACGAAAAACATCTACAAAATTTAGTGCGTTTTAAAGTTGATAGCGCTTTTGTTTATAACTTCCACATTTATTCGAATTGTGCCACGAAACTTTGCAGACGATCGCGGAAGGGCATTTTCTACTGAAGTACCAAGTTTCAGAAGTGCAGCTCTTGTACTGCCGTAGATATGTCGATACAAACTGAATACGCAAAACATCAACAAAATTTAGCGCGTTTTAAAGTTGATATCGCTTTGGTTTATAACATCCACATTTATTCGAATTGTGCAACGAAACTTTGTAGACAGTCGCGGAGACACATTCTCTACTGAAGTACCAAGTTTCAGAAGTGCAGCTCTTGTACTACCGGAGATGTGTCGATACAAACTGAATACGCAAAACATCTACAAAATTTAGTGCGTTTTAAAGTTGATAGCGCTTTTGTTTATAACTTCCACATTTATTCCAATTGTGCCACGAAACTTTGCAGACCATCGCGGAGAGGCATTTTCTACTGAAGTACCAAGTTTCAGAAGTGCAGCTCTTGTACTGCCGTAGATATGTCGATACAAACTGAATACGCAAAACATCAACAAAATTTAGCGCGTTTTAAACTTGATATCGCTTTTGATTATAACTTCCACATTTATTCGAATTGTGCCACGAAACTTTGCAGACGATCGCGGAAGGGCATTTTCCACTGAAGTACCAAGTTTCAGAAGTGCAGCTCTTGTACTGCCGTAGATATGTCAATACAAACTGAATACGCAAAACATCAACAAAATTAAGCGCGTTTTAAAGTTGATATCGCTTTTGTTTATAACTTCCACATTTATTCGAATTGTGCAACGAAACTTTGTAGACAGTCGCGGAGACACATTTTCCACTGAAGTACCAAGTTTCAGAAGTGCAGCTCTTGTACTACCGGAGATGTGTTGATACAAACTGAATACGAAAAACATCTACAAAATTTAGTGCGTTTTAAAGTTGATAGCGCTTTTGTTTATAACTTCCACATTTATTCGAATTGTGCCACGAAACTTTGCAGACGATCGCGGAAGGGCATTTTCTACTGAAGTACCAAGTTTCAGAAGTGCAGCTCTTGTACTGCCGTAGATATGTCGATACAAACTGAATACGCAAAACATCAACAAAATTTAGCGCGTTTTAAAGTTGATATCGCTTTGGTTTATAACATCCACATTTATTCGAATTGTGCAACGAAACTTTGTAGACAGTCGCGGAGACACATTCTCTACTGAAGTACCAAGTTTCAGAAGTGCAGCTCTTGTACTACCGGAGATGTGTCGATACAAACTGAATACGCAAAACATCTACAAAATTTAGTGCGTTTTAAAGTTGATAGCGCTTTTGTTTATAACTTCCACATTTATTCCAATTGTGCCACGAAACTTTGCAGACCATCGCGGAGAGGCATTTTCTACTGAAGTACCAAGTTTCAGAAGTGCAGCTCTTGTACTGCCGTAGATATGTCGATACAAACTGAATACGCAAAACATCAACAAAATTTAGCGCGTTTTAAACTTGATATCGCTTTTGATTATAACTTCCACATTTATTCGAATTGTGCCACGAAACTTTGCAGACGATCGCGGAAGGGCATTTTCCACTGAAGTACCAAGTTTCAGAAGTGCAGCTCTTGTACTGCCGTAGATATGTCAATACAAACTGAATACGCAAAACATCAACAAAATTTAGCGCGTTTTAAAGTTGATATCGCTTTTGTTTATAACTTCCACATTTATTCGAATTGTGCAACGAAACTTTGTAGACAGTCGCGGAGACACATTTTCTACTGAAGTACCAAGTTTCAGAAGTGCAGCTCTTGTACTACCGGAGATGTGTTGATACAAACTGAATACGAAAAACATCTACAAAATTTAGTGCGTTTTAAAGTTGATAGCGCTTTTGTTTATAACTTCCACATTTATTCGAATTGTGCCACGAAACTTTGCAGACGATCGCGGAAGGGCATTTTCTACTGAAGTACCAAGTTCTAGTAGTGCAGCTCTTGTACTGCCGTAGATATGTCGATACAAACTGAATACGCAAAACATCAACAAAATTTAGCGCGTTTTAAAGTTGATATCGCTTTGGTTTATAACATCCACATTTATTCGAATTGTGCAACGAAACTTTGTAGACAGTCGCGGAGACACATTCTCTACTGAAGTACCAAGTTTCAGAAGTGCAGCTCTTGTACTACCGGAGATGTGTCAATACAAACTGAATACGCAAAACATCTACAAAATTTAGTGCGTTTTAAAGTTGATAGCGCTTTTGTTTATAACTTCCACATTTATTCCAATTGTGCCACGAAACTTTGCAGACTATCGCGGAGAGGCATTTTCTACTGAAGTACCAAGTTTCAGAAGTGCAGCTCTTGTACTGCCGTAGATATGTCGATACAAACTGAATACGCAAAACATCAACAAAATTTAGCGCGTTTTAAACTTGATATCGCTTTTGATTATAACTTCCACATTTATTCGAATTGTGCCACGAAACTTTGTAGACAGTCGCGGAGACACATTATCTACTGAAGTACCAAGTTTCAGAAGTGCAGCTCTTGTACTACCGGAGATGTGTCGATACAAACTGAATACGCAAAACATCTACAAAATTTAGTGCGTTTTAAAGTTGATAGCGCTTTTGTTTATAACTTCCACATTTATTCGAATTGTGCCACGAAACTTTGCAGACCATCGCGGAGAGGCATTTTCTACTGAAGTACCAAGTTTCAGAAGTGCAGCTCTTGTACTGCCGTAGATACGTCGATACAAACTGAATACGCAAAACATCAACAAAATTTAGCGCGTTTTAAACTTGATATCGCTTTTGATTATAACTTCCACATTTATTCGAATTGTGCCACGAAACTTTGCAGACGATCGCGGAAGGGCATTTTCCACTGAAGTACCAAGTTTCAGAAGTGCAGCTCTTGTACTGCCGTAGATATGTCAATACAAACTGAATACGCAAAACATCAACAAAATTTAGCGCGTTTTAAAGTTGATATCGCTTTGGTTTATAACTTCCACATTTATTCGAATTGTGCAACGAAACTTTGTAGACAGTCGCGGAGACACATTTTCTACTGAAGTACCAAGTTTCAGAAGTGCAGCTCTTGTACTACCGGAGATGTGTTGATACAAACTGAATACGAAAAACATCTACAAAATTTAGTGCGTTTTAAAGTTGATAGCGCTTTTGTTTATAACTTCCACATTTATTCGAATTGTGCCACGAAACTTTGCAGACGATCGCGGAAGGGCATTTTCTACTGAAGTACCAAGTTTCAGAAGTGCAGCTCTTGTACTGCCGTAGATATGTCAATACAAACTGAAAACGCAAAACATCAACAAAATTTAGCGCGTTTTAAAGTTGATATCGCTTTTGTTTATAACTTCCACATTTATTCGAATTGTGCTACGAAACTTTGTAGACAGTCGCGGAGACACATTTTCTACTGAAGTACCAAGTTTCAGAAGTGCAGCTCTTGTACTACCGGAGATGTGTTGATACAAACTGAATACGAAAAACATCTACAAAATTTAGTGCGTTTTAAAGTTGATAGCGCTTTTGTTTATAACTTCCACATTTATTCGAATTGTGCCACGAAACTTTGCAGACGATCGCGGAAGGGCATTTTCTACTGAAGTACCAAGTTTCAGAAGTGCAGCTCTTGTACTGCCGTAGATATGTCGATACAAACTGAATACGCAAAACATCAACAAAATTTAGCGCGTTTTAAAGTTGATATCGCTTTGGTTTATAACATCCACATTTATTCGAATTGTGCCACGAAACTTTGCAGACGATCGCGGAAGGGCATTTTCCACTGAAGTACCAAGTTTCAGAAGTGCAGCTCTTGTACTGCCGTAGATATGTCAATACAAACTGAATACGCAAAACATCAACAAAATTTAGCGCGTTTTAAAGTTGATATCGCTTTTGTTTATAACTTCCACATTGACTCGAATTGTGCAACGAAACTTTGTAGACAGTCGCGGAGACACATTTTCTACTGAAGTACCAAGTTTCAGATATGCAGCTCTTGTACTACCGGAGATGTGTTGATACAAACTGAATACGAAAAACATCTACAAAATTTAGTGCGTTTTAAAGTTGATAGCGCTTTTGTTTATAACTTCCACATTTATTCGAATTGTGCCACGAAACTTTGCAGACGATCGCGGATAGGCATTTTCTACTGAAGTACCAAGTTTCAGAAGTGCAGCTCTTGTACTGCCGTAGATATGTCGATACAAACTGAATACGCAAAACATCAACAAAATTTAGCGCGTTTTAAAGTTGATATCGCTTTGGTTTATAACATCCACATTTATTCGAATTGTGCAACGAAACTTTGTAGACAGTCGCGGAGACACATTCTCTACTGAAGTACCAAGTTTCAGAAGTGCAGCTTTTGTACTACCGGAGATGTGTCGATACAAACTGAATACGCAAAACATCTACAAAATTTAGTGCGTTTTAAAGTTGATAGCGCTTTTGTTTATAACTTCCACATTTATTCCAATTGTGCCACGAAACTTTGCAGACCATCGCGGAGAGGCATTTTCTACTGAAGTACCAAGTTTCAGAAGTGCAGCTCTTGTACTGCCGTAGATATGTCGATACAAACTGAATACGCAAAACATCAACAAAATTTAGCGCGTTTTAAACTTGATATCGCTTTTGATTATAACTTCCACATTTATTCGAATTGTGCCACGAAACTTTGTAGACAGTCGCGGAGACACATTCTCTACTGAAGTACCAAGTTTCAGAAGTGCAGCTCTTGTACTACCGGAGATGTGTCGATACAAACTGAATACGCAAAACATCTACAAAATTTAGTGCGTTTTAAAGTTGATAGCGCTTTTGTTTATAACTTCCACATTTATTCGAATTGTGCCACGAAACTTTGCAGACCATCGCGGAGAGGCATTTTCTACTGAAGTACCAAGTTTCAGAAGTGCAGCTCTTGTACTGCCGTAGATATGTCGATACAAACTGAATACGCAAAACATCAACAAAATTTAGCGCGTTTTAAACTTGATATCGCTTTTGATTATAACTTCCACATTTATTCGAATTGTGCCACGAAACTTTGCAGACGATCGCGGAAGGGCATTTTCCACTGAAGTACCAAGTTTCAGAAGTGCAGCTCTTGTACTGCCGTAGATATGTCAATACAAACTGAATACGCAAAACATCAACAAAATTTAGCGCGTTTTAAAGTTGATATCGCTTTTGTTTATAACTTCCACATTTATTCGAATTGTGCAACGAAACTTTGTAGACAGTCGCGGAGACACATTTTCTACTGAAGTACCAAGTTTCAGAAGTGCAGCTCTTGTACTACCGGAGATGTGTTGATACAAACTGAATACGAAAAACATCTACAAAATTTAGTGCGTTTTAAAGTTGATAGCGCTTTTGTTTATAACTTCCACATTTATTCGAATTGTGCCACGAAACTTTGCAGACGATCGCGGAAGGGCCTTTTCTACTGAAGTACCAAGTTTCAGAAGTGCAGCTCTTGTACTGCCGTAGATATGTCGATACAAACTGAATACGCAAAACATCAACAAAATTTAGCGCGTTTTAAAGTTGATATCGCTTTGGTTTATAACATCCACATTTATTCGAATTGTGCAACGAAACTTTGTAGACAGTCGCGGAGACACATTCTCTACTGAAGTACCAAGTTTCAGAAGTGCAGCTCTTGTACTACCGGAGATGTGTCGATACAAACTGAATACGCAAAACATCTACAAAATTTAGTGCGTTTTAAAGTTGATAGCGCTTTTGTTTATAACTTCCACATTTATTCCAATTGTGCCACGAAACTTTGCAGACCATCGCGGAGAGGCATTTTCTACTGAAGTACCAAGTTTCAGAAGTGCAGCTCTTGTACTGCCGTAGATATGTCGATACAAACTGAATACGCAAAACATCAACAAAATTTAGCGCGTTTTAAACTTGATATCGCTTTTGATTATAACTTCCACATTTATTCGAATTGTGCCACGAAACTTTGTAGACAGTCGCGGAGACACATTCTCTACTGAAGTACCAAGTTTCAGAAGTGCAGCTCTTGTACTACCGGAGATGTGTCGATACAAACTGAATACGCAAAACATCTACAAAATTTAGTGCGTTTTAAAGTTGATAGCGCTTTTGTTTATAACTTCCACATTTATTCGAATTGTGCCACGAAACTTTGCAGACCATCGCGGAGAGGCATTTTCTACTGAAGTACCAAGTTTCAGAAGTGCAGCTCTTGTACTGCCGTAGATATGTCGATACAAACTGAATACGCAAAACATCAACAAAATTTAGCGCGTTTTAAACTTGATATCGCTTTTGATTATAACTTCCACATTTATTCGAATTGTGCCACGAAACTTTGCAGACGATCGCGGAAGGGCATTTTCCACTGAAGTACCAAGTTTCAGAAGTGCAGCTCTTGTACTGCCGTAGATATGTCAATACAAACTGAATACGCAAAACATCAACAAAATTTAGCGCGTTTTAAAGTTGATATCGCTTTTGTTTATAACTTCCACATTTATTCGAATTGTGCAACGAAACTTTGTAGACAGTCGCGGAGACACATTTTCTACTGAAGTACCAAGTTTCAGAAGTGCAGCTCTTGTACTACCGGAGATGTGTTGATACAAACTGAATACGAAAAACATCTACAAAATTTAGTGCGTTTTAAAGTTGATAGCGCTTTTGTTTATAACTTCCACATTTATTCGAATTGTGCCACGAAACTTTGCAGACGATCGCGGAAGGGCCTTTTCTACTGAAGTACCAAGTTTCAGAAGTGCAGCTCTTGTACTGCCGTAGATATGTCGATACAAACTGAATACGCAAAACATCAACAAAATTTAGCGCGTTTTAAAGTTGATATCGCTTTGGTTTATAACATCCACATTTATTCGAATTGTGCAACGAAACTTTGTAGACAGTCGCGGAGACACATTCTCTACTGAAGTACCAAGTTTCAGAAGTGCAGCTCTTGTACTACCGGAGATGTGTCGATACAAACTGAATACGCAAAACATCTACAAAATTTAGTGCGTTTTAAAGTTGATAGCGCTTTTGTTTATAACTTCCACATTTATTCCAATTGTGCCACGAAACTTTGCAGACCATCGCGGAGAGGCATTTTCTACTGAAGTACCAAGTTTCAGAAGTGCAGCTCTTGTACTGCCGTAGATATGTCGATACAAACTGAATACGCAAAACATCAACAAAATTTAGCGCGTTTTAAACTTGATATCGCTTTTGATTATAACTTCCACATTTATTCGAATTGTGCCACGAAACTTTGCAGACGATCGCGGAAGGGCATTTTCCCCTGAAGTACCAAGTTTCAGAAGTGCAGCTCTTGTACTGCCGTAGATATGTCAATACAAACTGAATACGCAAAACATCAACAAAATTTAGCGCGTTTTAAAGTTGATATCGCTTTTGTTTATAACTTCCACATTTATTCGAATTGTGCAACGAAACTTTGTAGACAGTCGCGGAGACACATTTTCTACTGAAGTACCAAGTTTCAGAAGTGCAGCTCTTGTACTACCGGAGATGTGTTGATACAAACTGAATACGAAAAACATCTACAAAATTTAGTGCGTTTTAAAGTTGATAGCGCTTTTGTTTATAACTTCCACATTTATTCGAATTGTGCCACGAAACTTTGCAGACGATCGCGGAAGGGCATTTTCTACTGAAGTACCAAGTTTCAGAAGTGCAGCTCTTGTACTGCCGTAGATATGTCGATACAAACTGAATACGCAAAACATCAACACAATTTAGCGCGTTTTCAAGTTGATATCGCTTTGGGTTATAACATCCACATTTATTCGAATTGTGCAACGAAACTTTGTAGACAGTCGCGGAGACACATTCTCTACTGAAGTACCAAGTTTCAGAAGTGCAGCTCTTGTACTACGTGAGATGTGTCGATACAAACTGAATACGCAAAACATCTACAAAATTTAGTGCGTTTTAAAGTTGATAGCGCTTTTGTTTATAACTTCCACATTTATTCCAAGTGTGCCACGAAACTTTGCAGACCATCGCGGAGAGGCATTTTCTACTGAAGTACCAAGTTTCAGAAGTGCAGCTCTTGTACTGCTGTAGATATGTCGATACAAACTGAATACGCAAAACATCAACAAAATTTAGCGCGTTTTAAACTTGATATCGCTTTTGATTATAACTTCCACATTTATTCGAATTGTGCCACGAAACTTTGCAGACGATCGCGGAAGGGCATTTTCCACTGAAGTACCAAGTTTCAGAAGTGCAGCTCTTGTACTGCCGTAGATATGTCAATACAAACTGAATACGCAAAACATCAACAAAATTTAGCGCGTTTTAAAGTTGATATCGCTTTTGTTTATAACTTCCACATTTATTCGAATTGTGCAACGAAACTTTGTAGACAGTCGCGGAGACACATTTTCTACTGAAGTACCAAGTTTCAGAAGTGCAGCTCTTGTACTACCGGAGATGTGTTGATACAAACTGAATACGAAAAACATCTACAAAATTTAGTGCGTTTTAAAGTTGATAGCGCTTTTGTTTATAACTTCCACATTTATTCGAATTGTGCCACGAAACTTTGCAGACGATCGCGGAAGGGCATTTTCTACTGAAGTACCAAGTTTCAGAAGTGCAGCTCTTGTACTGCCGTAGATATGTCGATACAAACTGAATACGCAAAACATCAACAAAATTTAGCGCGTTTTAAAGTTGATAGCGCTTTTGTTTATAACTTCCACATTTATTCGAATTGTGCAAGGCAACTTTGTAGACAGTCGCGGACACACATTTTCTACTGAAGTACCAAGTTTCAGAAGTGCAGCTCTTGTACTACCGGAGATGTGTCGATACAAACTGAATACGCAAAACATCTACAAAATTTAGCGCGTTTTAAAGTTGATAGCGCTTTTGTTTATAACTTCCACATTTATTCGAATTGTGCAAGGCAACTTTGTAGACAGTCGCGGACACACATTTTCTACTGAAGTACCAAGTTTCAGAAGTGCAGCTCTTGTACTACCGGAGATGTGTCGATACAAACTGAATACGCAAAACATCTACAAAATTTAGTGCGTTTTAAAGTTGATAGCGCTTTTGTTTATAACTTCCACATTTATTAGAATTGTGCCACGAAACTTTGGAGACCATCGCGGAGAGGCAATTTCTACTGAAGTACCAAGTTTTAGAAGTGCAGCTCTTGTACTACCGGAGATATGTCGATACAAACTGAATACGCAAAACATCAACAAAATTTAGCGCGTTTTAAAGTTGATATCGCTTTGGTTTATAACATCCACATTTATTCGAATTGTGCAACGAAACTTTGTAGACAGTCGCGGAGACACATTCTCTACTGAAGTACCAAGTTTCAGAAGTGCAGCTCTTGTACTACCGGAGATGTGTCGATACAAACTGAATACGCAAAACATCTACAAAATTTAGTGCGTTTTAAAGTTGATAGCGCTTTTGTTTATAACTTCCACATTTATTCCAATTGTGCCACGAAACTTTGCAGACGATCGCGGATAGGCATTTTCTACTGAAGTACCAAGTTTCAGAAGTGCAGCTCTTGTACTACCGGAGATGTGTCGATACAAACTGAATACGCAAAACATCAACAAAATTTTGTGCGTTTTAAAGTTGATAGCGCTTTTGTTTATAACTTCCACATTTATTCGAATTGTGCCACGAAACTTTGCAGACCATCGCGGAAGGGCATTTTCTACTGAAGTACCAAGTTTCAGAAGTGCAGCTCTTGTACTACCGGAGATGTGTCGATACAAACTGAATACGCAAAACAACTACAAAATTTAGTGCGTTTTAAAGTTGATAGCGCTTTTGTTTATAACTTCCACATTTATTCGAATTGTGCCACGAAACTTTGCAGACCATCGCGGAGAGGCATTTTCTACTGAAGTACCAAGTTTCAGAAGTGCAGCTCTTGTACTGCCGTAGATATGTCGATACAAACTGAATACGCAAAACATCAACAAAATTTAGCGCGTTTTAAACTTGATAGCGCTTTTGATTATAACTTCCACATTTTTTCGAATTGTGCCACGAAACTTTGCAGACGATCGCAGATAGGCAATTTCTACTGAAGTACCAAGTTTCAGAAGTGCAGCTCTTTTACTGCCGGAGATATGTCGATAGAAACTGAATACGCAAAACATCAACAAAATTTAGCGCGTTTTAAAGTTGATATCGCTTTTGTTTATAACTTCCACATTTTTTCGAATTGTGCAACGAAACTTTGTAGACAGTCGCGGAGACACATTTTCTACTGAAGTACCAAGTTTCAGAAGTGCAGCTCTTGTACTACCGGAGATGTGTCGATAATAACTGAATACGCAAAACATCTACAAAATTTAGTGCGTTTTAAAGTTGATAGCGCTTTTGTTTATAACTTCCACATTTATTCGAATTGTGCCACGAAACTTTGCAGACCATCGCGGGGAGGCATTTCCTACTGAAGTACAAAGTTTCAAAAGTGCAGCTCTTTTACTGCCGTAGATATGTCGATACAAACTGAATACGCAAAACATCAACAAAATTTAGCGCGTTTTAAACTTGATATCGCTTTTGATTATAACTTCCACATTTATTCGAATTGTGCCACGAAACTTTGCAGACGATCGCGGAAGGGCATTTTCCACTGAAGTACCAAGTTTCAGAAGTGCAGCTCTTGTACTGCCGTAGATATGTCGATACAAACTGAATACGCAAAACATCAACAAAATTTAGCGCGTTTTAAACTTGATATCGCTTTTGTTTACAACTTCCACATTTATTCGAATTGTGCAACGAAACTTTGTAGACAGTCGCGGAGACAAATTTTCTACTGAAGTACCAAGTTTCAGAAGTGCAGCTCTTGTACTACCGGAGATGTGTCGATACAAACTGAATACGCAAAACATCTACAAAATTTAGTGCGTTTTAAAGTTGATAGCGCTTTTGTTTATAACTTCCACATTTATTCGAATTGTGCCACGAAACTTTGCAGACGATCGCGGATAGGCATTTTCTACTGAAGTACCAAGTTTCAGAAGTGCAGCTCTTGTACTACCGGAGATGTGTCGATACAAACTGAATACGCAAAACAACTACAAAATTTAGTGCGTTTTAAAGTTGATAGCGCTTTTGTTTATAACTTCCACATTTTTTCGAATTGTGCCACGAAACTTTGCAGACCATCGCGGAGAGGCGTTTTCTACTGAAGTACCAAGTTTCAGAAGTGCAGCTCTTGTACTGCCGTAGATATGTCGATACAAACTGAATACGCTAAACATCAACAAAATTTAGCGCGTTTTAAACTTGATATCGCTTTTGATTATAACTTCCACCTTTTTTTCGAATTGTGCCACGAAACTTTGCAGACGATCGCAGATAGGCAATTTCTACCGAAGTACCAAGTTTCAGAAGTGCAGCTCTTGTACTGCCGGAGATATGTCGATAGAAACTGAATACGCAAAACATCAACAAAATTTAGCGCGTTTTAAAGTTGATATCGCTTTTGTTTATAACTTCCACATTTATTCGAATTGTGCAACGAAACTTTGTAGACAGTCGCGGAGACACATTCTCTACTGAAGTACCAAGTTTCAGAAGTGCAGCTCTTGTACTACCGGAGATGTGTCGATACAAACTGAATACGAAAAACATCTACAAAATTTAGTGCGTTTTAAAGTTGATAGCGCTTTTGTTTATAACTTCCACATTTATTCGAATTGTGCCACGAAACTTTGCAGACGATCGCGGATAGGCATTTTCTACTGAAGTACCAAGTTTCAGAAGTGCAGCTCTTGTACTACCGGAGATGTGTCGATACAAACTGAATACGCAAAACATCTACAAAATTTAGTGCGTTTTAAAGTTGATAGCGCTTTTGTCTATAACTTCCAAATTTATTCGAATTGTGCCACGAAACTTTGCAGACCATCGCGGAGAGGCATTTTCTACTGAAGTACCAAGTTTCAGAAGTGCAGCTCTTGTACTGCCGTAGATATGTCGATACAAACTGAATACGCAAAACATCAACAAAATTTAGCGCGTTTTAAACTTGATATCGCTTTTGATTATAACTTCCACATTTTTTCGAATTGTGCCACGAAACTTTGCAGACGATCGCAGATAGGCAATTTCTACTGAAGTACCAAGTTTCAGAAGTGCAGCTCTTGTACTGCCGTAGATATGTCAATACAAACTGAATACGCAAAACATCAACTAAATTTAGCGCGTTTTAAAGTTGATATCGCTTTTGTTTATAACTTCCACATTTATTCGAATTGTGCAACGAAACTTTGTAGACAGTCGCGGAGACACATTTTCTACTGAAGTACCAAGTTTCAGAAGTGCAGCTCTTGTACTACCGGAGATGTGTTGATACAAACTGAATACGAAAAACATCTACAAAATTTAGTGCGTTTTAAAGTTGATAGCGCTTTTGTTTATAACTTCCACATTTATTCGAATTGTGCCACGAAACTTTGCAGACGATCGCAGAAGGGCATTTTCTACTGAAGTACCAAGTTTCAGAAGTGCAGCTCTTGTACTGCCGGAGATATGTCGATACAAACTGAATACGCAAAACATCAACAAAATTTAGCGCGTTTTAAAGTTGATATCGCTTTGGTTTATAACATCCACATTTATTCGAATTGTGCCACGAAACTTTGCAGACGATCGCGGATAGGCATTTTCTACTGAAGTACCAAGTTTCAGAAGTGCAGCTCTTGTACTACCGGAGATGTGTCGATACAAACTGAATACGCAAAACATCTACAAAATTTAGTGCGTTTTAAAGTTGATAGCGCTTTTGTTTATAACTTCCACATTTATTCGAATTGTGCCACGAAACTTTGCAGACCATCGCGGAGAGGCATTTTCCACTGAAGTACCAAGTTTCAGAAGTGCAGCTCTTGTACTACCGGAGATGTGTCGATACAAACTGAATACGCAAAACAACTACAAAATTTAGTGCGTTTTAAAGTTGATAGCGCTTTTGTTTATAACTTCCACATTTATTCGAATTGTGCCACGAAACTTTGCAGACCATCGCGGAGAGGCGTTTTCTACTGAAGTACCAAGTTTCAGAAGTGCAGCTCTTGTACTGCCGTAGATATGTCGATACAAACTGAATACGCAAAACATCAACAAAATTTAGCGCGTTTTGAACTTGATATCGCTTTTGATTATAACTTCCACATTTTTTCGAATTGTGCCACGAAACTTTGCAGACGATGGCAGATAGGCAATTTCTACTGAAGTACCAAGTTTCAGAAGTGCAGCTCTTGTACTGCCGGAGATATGTCGATAGAAACTGAATACGCAAAACATCAACAAAATTTAGCGCGTTTTAAAGTTGATATCGCTTTTGTTTATAACTTCCACATTTATTCGAATTGTGCAACGAAACTTTGTAACCAGTCGCGGAGACACATTTTCTACTGAAGTACCAAGTTTCAGAAGTGCAGCTCTTGTACTACCGGAGATGTGTCGATACAAACTGAATACGAAAAACATCTACAAAATTTAGTGCGTTTTAAAGTTGATAGCGCTTTTGTTTATAACTTCCACATTTATTCGAATTGTGCCACGAAACTTTGCAGACCATCGCAGATAGGCATTTTCTACTGAAGTACCAAGTTTCAGAAGTGCAGCTCTTGTACTACCGGAGATGTGTCGATACAAACTGAATACGCAAAACATCTACAAAATTTAGTGCGTTTTAAAGTTGATAGCGCTTTTGTCTATAACTTCCAAATTTATTCGAATTGTGCCACGAAACTTTGCAGACCATCGCGGAGAGGCATTTTCTACTGAAGTACCAAGTTTCAGAAGTGCAGCTCTTGTACTGCCGTAGATATGTCGATACAAACTGAATACGCAAAACATCAACAAAATTTAGCGCGTTTTAAACTTGATATCGCTTTTGATTATAACTTCCACATTTTTTCGAATTGTGCCACGAAACTTTGCAGACGATCGCAGATAGGCAATTTCTACTGAAGTACCAAGTTTCAGAAGTGCAGCTCTTGTACTGCCGGAGATATGTCGATAGAAACTGAATACGCAAAACATCAACAAAATTTAGCGCGTTTTAAAGTTGATATCGCTTTTGTTTATAACTTCCACATATTTTCGAATTGTGCAACGAAACTTTGTAGACAGTCGCGGAGACACATTTTCTACTGAAGTACCAAGTTTCAGAAGTGCAGCTCTTGTACTACCGGAGATGTGTCGATACAAACTGAATACGCAAAACATCTACAAAATTTAGTGCGTTTTAAAGTTGATAGCGCTTTTGTTTATAACTTCCACATTTATTCGAATTGTGCCACGAAACTTTGCAGACCATCGCGGAGAGGCATTTTCTACTGAAGTACCAAGTTTCAGAAGTGCAGCTCTTGTACTGCCGTAGATATGTCGATACAAACTGAATACGCAAAACATCAACAAAATTTAGCGCGTTTTAAACTTGATATCGCTTTTGATTATAACTTCCACATTTTTTCGAATTGTGCCACGAAACTTTGTAGACAGTCGCGGAGACACATTTTCTACTGAAGTACCAAGTTTCAGAAGTGCAGCTCTTGTACTACCGGAGATGTGTATATACAAACTGAATACGAAAAACATCTACAAAATTTAGTGCGTTTTAAAGTTGATAGCGCTTTTGATTATAACTTCCACATTTATTCGAATTGTGCCACGAAACTTTGCAGACGATCGCGGAAGGGCATTTTCTACTGAAGTACCAAGTTTCAGAAGTGCAGCTCTTGTACTGCCGGAGATATGTCGATACAAACTGAATACGCAAAACATCAACAAAATTTAGCGCGTTTTAAAGTTGATATCGCTTTGGTTTATAACATCCACATTTATTCGAATTGTGCCACGAAACTTTGCAGACGATCGCGGATAGGCATTTTCTACTGAAGTACCAAGTTTCAGAAGTGCAGCTCTTGTACTACCGGAGATGTGTCGATACAAACTGAATACGCAAAACATCTACAAAATTTAGTGCGTTTTAAAGTTGATAGCGCTTTTGTTTATAACTTCCACATTTATTCGAATTGTGCCACGAAACTTTGCAGGCCATCGCGGAGAGGCATTTTCTACTGAAGTACCAAGTTTCAGAAGTGCAGCTCTTGTACTGCCGTAGATATGTCGATACAAACTGAATACGCAAAACATCAACAAAATTTAGCGCGTTTTAAACTTGATATCGCTTTTGATTATAACTTCCACATTTATTCGAATTGTGCCACGAAACTTTGTAGACATTCGCGGAGACACATTCTCTACTGAAGTACCAAGTTTCAGAAGTGCAGCTCTTGTACTACCGGAGATGTGTCGATACAAACTGAATACGCAAAACATCTACAAAATTTAGTGCGTTTTAAAGTTGATAGCGCTTTTGTTTATAACTTCCACATTTATTCCAATTGTGCCACGAAACTTTGCAGACCATCGCGGAGAGGCATTTTCTACTGAAGTACCAAGTTTCAGAAGTGCAGCTCTTGTACTGCCGTAGATATGTCGATACAAACTGAATACGCAAAACATCAACAAAATTTAGCGCGTTTTAAACTTGATATCGCTTTTGATTATAACTTCCACATTTATTCGAATTGTGCCACGAAACTTTGCAGACGATCGCGGAAGGGCATTTTCGACTGAAGTACCAAGTTTCAGAAGTGCAGCTCTTGTACTGCCGTAGATATGTCAATACAAACTGAATACGCAAAACATCAACAAAATTTAGCGCGTTTTAAAGTTGATATCGCTTTTGTTTATAACTTCCACATTTATTCGAATTGTGCAACGAAACTTTGTAGACAGTCGCGGAGACACATTTTCTACTGAAGTACCAAGTTTCAGAAGTGCAGCTCTTGTACTACCGGAGATGTGTTGATACAAACTGAATACGAAAAACATCTACAAAATTTAGTGCGTTTTAAAGTTGATAGCGCTTTTGTTTATAACTTCCACATTTATTCGAATTGTGCCACGAAACTTTGCAGACGATCGCGGAAGGGCATTTTCTACTGAAGTACCAAATTTAAGAAGTGCAGCTCTTGTACTGCCGTAGATATGTCGATACAAACTGAATACGCAAAACATCAACAAAATTTAGCGCGTTTTAAAGTTGATATCGCTTTGGTTTATAACATCCACATTTATTCGAATTGTGCAACGAAACTTTGTAGACAGTCGCGGAGACACATTCTCCACTGAAGTACCAAGTTTCAGAAGTGCAGCTCTTGTACTACCGGAGATGTGTCGATACAAACTGAATACACAAAACATCTACAAAATTTAGTGCGTTTTAAAGTTGATAGCGCTTTTGTTTATAACTTCCACATTTATTCCAATTGTGCCACGAAACTTTGCAGACGATCGCGGATAGGCATTTTCTACTGAAGTACCAAGTTTCAGAAGTGCAGCTCTTGTACTACCGGAGATGTGTCGATACAAACTGAATACGCAAAACAACTACAAAATTTAGTGCGTTTTAAAGTTGATAGCGCTTTTGTTTATAACTTCCACATTTATTCGAATTGTGCCACGAAACTTTGCAGACCATCGCGGAAGGGCATTTTCCACTGAAGTACCAAGTTTCAGAAGTGCAGCTCTTGTACTGCCGTAGATATGTCAATACAAACTGAATACGCAAAACATCAACAAAATTTAGCGCGTTTTAAAGTTGATATCGCTTTTGTTTATAACTTCCACATTTATTCGAATTGTGCAACGAAACATTGTAGACAGTCGCGGAGACACATTTTTTACTGAAGTACCAAGTTTCAGAAGGGCAGCTCTTGTACTACCGGAGATGTGTCGATACAAACTGAATACGCAAAACAACTACAAAATTTAGTGCGTTTTAAAGTTGATAGCGCTTTTGTTTATAACTTCTACATTTATTCGAATTGTGCCACGAAACTTTGCAGACCATCGCGGAGAGGCATGTTCTACTGAAGTACCAAGTTTCAGAAGTGCAGCTCTTGTACTGCCGTAGATATGTCGATACAAACTGAATACGCAAAACATCAACAAAATTTAGCGCGTTTTAAACTTGATAGCGCTTTTGATTATAACTTCCACATTTTTTCGAATTGTGCCACGAAACTTTGCAGACGATCGCAGATAGGCAATTTCTACTGAAGTACCAAGTTTCAGAAGTGCAGCTCTTGTACTGCCGTAGATATGTCAATACAAACTGAATACGCAAAACATCAACAAAATTTAGCGCGTTTTAAAGTTGATATCGCTTTTGTTTATAACTTCCACATTGACTCGAATTGTGCAACGAAACTTTGTAGACAGTCGCGGAGAAAAATTTTCTACTGAAGTACCAAGTTTCAGAAGTGCAGCTCTTGTACTACCGGAGATGTTTTGATACAAACTGAATACGAAAAACATCTACAAAATTTAGTGCGTTTTAAAGTTGATAGCGCTTTTGTTTATAACTTCCACATTTATTCGAATTGTGCCACGAAACTTTGCAGACGATCGCGGAAGGGCATTTTCTACTGAAGTACCAAGTTTCAGAAGTGCAGCTCTTGTACTGCCGTAGATATGTCGATACAAACTGAATACGCAAAACATCAACAAAATTTAGCGCGTTTTAAAGTTGATATCGCTTTGGTTTATAACATCCACATTTATTCGAATTGTGCAACGAAACTTTGTAGACAGTCGCGGAGACACATTCTTTACTGAAGTACCAAGTTTCAGAAGTGCAGCTCTTGTACTACCGGAGATGTGTCGATACAAACTGAATACGCAAAACATCTACAAAATTTAGTGCGTTTTAAAGTTGATAGCGCTTTTGTTTATAACTTCCACATTTATTCCAATTGTGCCACGAAACTTTGCAGACCATCGCGGAGAGGCATTTTCTACTGAAGTACCAAGTTTCAGAAGTGCAGCTCTTGTACTGCCGTAGATATGTCGATACAAACTGAATACGCAAAACATCAACAAAATTTAGCGCGTTTTAAACTTGATATCGCTTTTGATTATAACTTCCACATTTATTCGAATTGTGCCACGAAACTTTGCAGACGATCGCGGAAGGGCATTTTCTACTGAAGTACCAAGTTTCAGAAGTGCAGCTCTTGTACTGCCGTAGATATGTCAATACAAACTGAATACGCAAAACATCAACAAAATTTAGCGCGTTTTAAAGTTGATATCGCTTTTGTTTATAACTTCCACATTTATTCGAATTGTGCAACGAAACTTTGTAGACAGTCGCGGAGACACATTTTCTACTGAAGTACCAAGTTTCAGAAGTGCAGCTCTTGTACTACCGGAGATGTGTTGATACAAACTGAATACGAAAAACATCTACAAAATTTAGTGCGTTTTAAAGTTGATAGCGCTTTTGTTTATAACTTCCACATTTATTCGAATTGTGCCACGAAACTTTGCAGACGATCGCGGAAGGGCATTTTCTACTGAAGTACCAAGTTTAAGAAGTGCAGCTCTTGTACTGCCGTAGATATGTCGATACAAACTGAATACGCAAAACATCAACAAAATTTAGCGCGTTTTAAAGTTGATAGCGCTTTGGTTTATAATATCCACATTTATTCGAATTGTGCAACGAAACTTTGTAGACAGTCGCGGAGACACATTCTCTACTGAAGTACCAAGTTTCAGAAGTGCAGCTCTTGTACTACCGGAGATGTGTCGATACAAACTGAATACACAAAACATCTACAAAATTTAGTGCGTTTTAAAGTTGATAGCGCTTTTGTTTATAACTTCCACATTTATTCCAATTGTGCCACGAAACTTTGCAGACGATCGCGGATAGGCATTTTCTACTGAAGTACCAAGTTTCAGAAGTGCAGCTCTTGTACTACCGGAGATGTGTCGATACAAACTGAATACGCAAAACAACTACAAAATTTAGTGCGTTTTAAAGTTGATAGCGCTTTTGTTTATAACTTCCACATTTATTCGAATTGTGCCACGAAACTTTGCAGACCATCGCGGAAGGGCATTTTCCACTGAAGTACCAAGTTTCAGAAGTGCAGCTCTTGTACTGCCGTAGATATGTCAATACAAACTGAATACGCAAAACATCAACAAAATTTAGCGCGTTTTAAAGTTGATATCGCTTTTGTTTATAACTTCCACATTTATTCGAATTGTGCAACGAAACATTGTAGACAGTCGCGGAGACACATTTTTTACTGAAGTACCAAGTTTCAGAAGGGCAGCTCTTGTACTACCGGAGATGTGTCGATACAAACTGAATACGCAAAACAACTACAAAATTTAGTGCGTTTTAAAGTTGATAGCGCTTTTGTTTATAACTTCTACATTTATTCGAATTGTGCCACAAAACTTTGCAGACCATCGCGGAGAGGCATGTTCTACTGAAGTACCAAGTTTCAGAAGTGCAGCTCTTGTACTGCCGTAGATATGTCGATACAAACTGAATACGCAAAACATCAACAAAATTTAGCGCGTTTTAAACTTGATAGCGCTTTTGATTATAACTTCCACATTTTTTCGAATTGTGCCACGAAACTTTGCAGACGATCGCAGATAGGCAATTTCTACTGAAGTACCAAGTTTCAGAAGTGCAGCTCTTGTACTGCCGTAGATATGTCAATACAAACTGAATACGCAAAACATCAACAAAATTTAGCGCGTTTTAATGTTGATATCGCTTTTGTTTATAACTTCCACATTGACTCGAATTGTGCAACGAAACTTTGTAGACAGTCGCGGAGAAAAATTTTCTACTGAAGTACCAAGTTTCAGAAGTGCAGCTCTTGTACTACCGGAGATGTGTTGATACAAACTGAATACGAAAAACATCTACAAAATTTAGTGCGTTTTAAAGTTGATAGCGCTTTTGTTTATAACTTCCACATTTATTCGAATTGTGCCACGAAACTTTGCAGACGATCGCGGAAGGGCATTTTCTACTGAAGTACCAAGTTTCAGAAGTGCAGCTCTTGTACTGCCGTAGATATGTCGATACAAACTGAATACGCAAAACATCAACAAAATTTAGCGCGTTTTAAAGTTGATATCGCTTTGGTTTATAACATCCACATTTATTCGAATTGTGCAACGAAACTTTGTAGACAGTCGCAGAGACACATTCTCTACTGAAGTACCAAGTTTCAGAAGTGCAGCTCTTGTACTACCGGAGATGTGTCGATACAAACTGAATACGCAAAACATCTACAAAATTTAGTGCGTTTTAAAGTTGATAGCGCTTTTGTTTATAACTTCCACATTTATTCCAATTGTGCCACGAAACTTTGCAGACCATCGCGGAGAGGCATTTTCTACTGAAGTACCAAGTTTCAGAAGTGCAGCTCTTGTACTGCCGTAGATATGTCGATACAAACTGAATACGCAAAACATCAACAAAATTTAGCGCGTTTTAAACTTGATATCGCTTTTGATTATAACTTCCACATTTATTCGAATTGTGCCACGAAACTTTGCAGACGATCGCGGAAGGGCATTTTCGACTGAAGTACCAAGTTTCAGAAGTGCAGCTCTTGTACTGCCGTAGATATGTCAATACAAACTGAATACGCAAAACATCAACAAAATTTAGCGCGTTTTAAAGTTGATATCGCTTTTGTTTATAACTTCCACATTTATTCGAATTGTGCAACGAAACTTTGTAGACAGTCGCGGAGACACATTTTCTACTGAAGTACCAAGTTTCAGAAGTGCAGCTCTTGTACTACCGGAGATGTGTTGATACAAACTGAATACGAAAAACATCTACAAAATTTAGTGCGTTTTAAAGTTGATAGCGCTTTTGTTTATAACTTCCACATTTATTCGAATTGTGCCACGAAACTTTGCAGACGATCGCGGAAGGGCATTTTCTACTGAAGTACCAAGTTTAAGAAGTGCAGCTCTTGTACTGCCGTAGATATGTCGATACAAACTGAATACGCAAAACATCAACAAAATTTAGCGCGTTTTAAAGTTGATATCGCTTTGGTTTATAACATCCACATTTATTCGAATTGTGCAACGAAACTTTGTAGACAGTCGCGGAGACACATTCTCTACTGAAGTACCAAGTTTCAGAAGTGCAGCTCTTGTACTACCGGAGATGTGTCGATACAAACTGAATACGCAAAACAACTACAAAATTTAGTGCGTTTTAAAGTTGATAGCGCTTTTGTTTATAACTTCCACATTTATTCGAATTGTGCCACGAAACTTTGCAGACCATCGCGGAAGGGCATTTTCCACTGAAGTACCAAGTTTCAGAAGTGCAGCTCTTGTACTGCCGTAGATATGTCAATACAAACTGAATACGCAAAACATCAACAAAATTTAGCGCGTTTTAAAGTTGATATCGCTTTTGTTTATAACTTCCACATTTATTCGAATTGTGCAACGAAACATTGTAGACAGTCGCGGAGACACATTTTTTACTGAAGTACCAAGTTTCAGAAGGGCAGCTCTTGTACTACCGGAGATGTGTCGATACAAACTGAATACGCAAAACAACTACAAAATTTAGTGCGTTTTAAAGTTGATAGCGCTTTTGTTTATAACTTCTACATTTATTCGAATTGTGCCACGAAACTTTGCAGACCATCGCGGAGAGGCATTTTCTACTGAAGTACCAAGTTTCAGAAGTGCAGCTCTTGTACTGCCGTAGATGTGTTGATACAAACTGAATACGAAAAACATCTACAAAATTTAGCGCGTTTTAAAGTTGATATCGCTTTGGTTTATAACATCCACATTTATTCGAATTGTGCAACGAAACTTTGTAGACAGTCGCGGAGACACATTCTCTACTGAAGTACCAAGTTTCAGAAGTGCAGCTCTTGTACTACCGGAGATGTGTCGATACAAACTGAATACGCAAAACATCTACAAAATTTAGTGCGTTTTAAAGTTGATAGCGCTTTTGTTTATAACTTCCACATTTATTCGAATTGTGCCACGAAACTTTGCAGACCATCGCGGAGAGGCATTTTCTACTGAAGTACCAAGTTTCAGAAGTGCAGCTCTTGTACTGCCGTAGATATGTCGATACAAACTGAATACGCAAAACATCAACAAAATTTAGCGCGTTTTAAACTTGATATCGCTTTTGATTATAACTTCCACATTTATTCGAATTGTGCCACGAAACTTTGTAGACAGTCGCGGAGACACATTCTCTACTGAAGTACCAAGTTTCAGAAGTGCAGCTCTTGTACTACCGGAGATGTGTCGATACAAACTGAATACGCAAAACATCTACAAAATTTAGTGTGTTTTAAAGTTGATAGCGCTTTTGTTTATAACTTCCACATTTATTCGAATTGTGCCACGAAACTTTGCAGACCATCGCGGAGAGGCATTTTCTACTGAAGTACCAAGTTTCAGAAGTGCAGCTCTTGTACTGCCGTAGATATGTCGATACAAACTGAATACGCAAAACATCAACAAAATTTAGCGCGTTTTAAACTTGATATCGCTTTTGATTATAACTTCCACATTTATTCGAATTGTGCCACGAAACTTTGCAGACGATCGCGGAAGGGCATTTTCCACTGAAGTACCAAGTTTCAGAAGTGCAGCTCTTGTACTGCCGTAGATATGTCAATACAAACTGAATACGCAAAACATCAACAAAATTTAGCGCGTTTTAAAGTTGATATCGCTTTTGTTTATAACTTTCACATTTATTCGAATTGTGCAACGAAACTTTGTAGACAGTCGCGGAGACACATTTTCTACTGAAGTACCAAGTTTCAGAAGTGCAGCTCTTGTACTACCGGAGATGTGTATATACAAACTGAATACGAAAAACATCTACAAAATTTAGTGCGTTTTAAAGTTGATAGCGCTTTTGTTTATAACTTCCACATTTATTCGAATTGTGCCACGAAACTTTGCAGACGATCGCGGAAGCGCATTTTCTACTGAAGTACCAAGTTTCAGAAGTGCAGCTCTTGTACTGCCGGAGATATGTCGATACAAACTGAATACGCAAAACATCAACAAAATTTAGCGCGTTTTAAAGTTGATATCGCTTTGGTTTATAACATCCACATTTATTCGAATTGTGCAACGAAACTTTGTAGACAGTCGCGGAGACACATTCTCTACTGAAGTACCAAGTTTCAGAAGTGCAGCTCTTGTACTACCGGAGATGTGTCGATACAAACTGAATACGCAAAACATCTACAAAATTTAGTGCGTTTTAAAGTTGATAGCGCTTTTGTTTATAACTTCCACATTTATTCCAATTGTGCCACGAAACTTTGCAGACCATCGCGGAGAGGCATTTTCTACTGAAGTACCAAGTTTCAGAAGTGCAGCTCTTGTACTGCCGTAGATATGTCGATACAAACTGAATACGCAAAACATCAACAAAATTTAGCGCGTTTTAAACTTGATATCGCTTTTGATTATAACTTCCACATTTATTCGAATTGTGCCACGAAACTTTGTAGACAGTCGCGGAGACACATTCTCTACTGAAGTACCAAGTTTCAGAAGTGCAGCTCTTGTACTACCGGAGATGTGTCGATACAAACTGAATACGCAAAACATCTACAAAATTTAGTGCGTTTTAAAGTTGATAGCGCTTTTGTTTATAACTTCCACATTTATTCGAATTGTGCCACGAAACTTTGCAGACCATCGCGGAGAGGCATTTTCTACTGAAGTACCAAGTTTCAGAAGTGCAGCTCTTGTACTGCCGTAGATATGTCGATACAAACTGAATACGCAAAACATCAACAAAATTTAGCGCATTCTAAACTTGATATCGCTTTTGATTAGAACTTCCACATTTATTCGAATTGTGCCACGAAACTTTGTAGACAGTCGCGGAGACACATTCTCTACTGAAGTACCAAGTTTCAGAAGTGCAGCTCTTGTACTACCGGAGATGTGTCGATACAAACTGAATACGCAAAACATCTACAAAATTTAGTGCGTTTTAAAGTTGATAGCGCTTTTGTTTATAACTTCCACATTTATTCGAATTGTGCCACGAAACTTTGCAGACCATCGCGGAGAGGCATTTTCTACTGAAGTACCAAGTTTCAGAAGTGCAGCTCTTGTACTGCCGTAGATATGTCGATACAAACTGAATACGCAAAACATCAACAAAATTTAGCGCGTTTTAAACTTGATATCGCTTTTGATTATAACTTCCACATTTATTCGAATTGTGCCACGAAACTTTGCAGACGATCGCGGAAGGGCATTTTCCACTGAAGTACAAAGTTTCAGAAGTGCAGCTCTTGTACTGCCGTAGATATGTCAATACAAACTGAATACGCAAAACATCAACAAAATTTAGCGCGTTGTAAAGTTGATATCGCTTTTGTTTATAACTTCCACATTTATTCGAATTGTGCAACGAAACTTTGTAGACAGTCGCGGAGACACATTTTCTACTGAAGTACCAAGTTTCAGAAGTGCAGCTCTTGTACTACCGGAGATGTGTTGATACAAACTGAATACGAAAAACATCTACAAAATTTAGTGCGTTTTAAAGTTGATAGCGCTTTTGTTTATAACTTCCACATTTATTCCAATTGTGCCACGAAACTTTGCAGACGATCGCGGATAGGCATTTTCTACTGAAGGACCAAGTTTCAGAAGTGCAGCTCTTGTACTACCGGAGATGTGTCGATACAAACTGAATACGCAAAACAACTACAAAATTTAATGCGTTTTAAAGTTGATAGCGCTTTTGTTTATAACTTCCACATTTATTCGAATTGTGCCACGAAACTTTGCAGACCATCGCGGAAGGGCATTTTCCACTGAAGTTCCAAGTTTCAGAAGTGCAGCTCTTGTACTGCCGTAGATATGTCAATACAAACTGAATACGCAAAACATCAACAAAATTTAGCGCGTTTTAAAGTTGATATCGCTTTTGTTTATAACTTCCACATTTATTCGAATTGTGCAACGAAACATTGTAGACAGTCGCGGAGACACATTTTCTACTGAAGTACCAAGTTTCAGAAGGGCAGCTCTTGTACTACCGGAGATGTGTCGATACAAACTGAATACGCAAAACAACTACAAAATTTAGTGCGTTTTAAAGTTGATAGCGCTTTTGTTTATAACTTCCACATTTATTCCAATTGTGCCACGAAACTTTGCAGACCATCGCGGAGAGGCATTTTCTACTGAAGTACCAAGTTTCAGAAGTGCAGCTCTTGTACTGCCGTAGATATGTCGATACAAACTGAATACGCAAAACATCAACAAAATTTAGCGCGTTTTAAACTTGATAGCGCTTTTGATTATAACTTCCACATTTTTTCGAATTGTGCCACGAAACTTTGCAGACGATCGCAGATAGGCAATTTCTACTGAAGTACCAAGTTTAAGAAGTGCAGCTCTTGTACTGCCGTAGATATGTCGATACAAACTGAATACGCAAAACATCAACAAAATTTAGCGCGTTTTAAAGTTGATATCGCTTTGGTTTATAACATCCACATTTATTCGAATTGTGCAACGAAACTTTGTAGACAGTCGCGGAGACACATTCTCTACTGAAGTACCAAGTTTCAGAAGTGCAGCTCTTGTACTACCGGAGATGTGTCGATACAAACTGAATACGCAAAACATCTACAAAATTTAGTGCGTTTTAAAGTTGATAGCGCTTTTGTTTATAACTTCCACATTTATTCCAATTGTGCCACGAAACTTTGCAGACCATCGCGGAGAGGCATTTTCTACTGAAGTACCAAGTTTCAGAAGTGCAGCTCTTGTACTGCCGTAGATATGTCGATACAAACTGAATACGCAAAACATCAACAAAATTTAGCGCGTTTTAAACTTGATATCGCTTTTGATTATAACTTCCACATTTATTCGAATTGTGCCACGAAACTTTGCAGACGATCGCGGAAGGGCATTTTCCACTGAAGTACAAAGTTTCAGAAGTGCAGCTCTTGTACTGCCGTAGATATGTCAATACAAACTGAATACGCAAAACATCAACAAAATTTAGCGCGTTGTAAAGTTGATATCGCTTTTGTTTATAACTTCCACATTTATTCGAATTGTGCAACGAAACTTTGTAGACAGTCGCGGAGACACATTTTCTACTGAAGTACCAAGTTTCAGAAGTGCAGCTCTTGTACTACCGGAGATGTGTTGATACAAACTGAATACGAAAAACATCTACAAAATTTAGTGCGTTTTAAAGTTGATAGCGCTTTTGTTTATAACTTCCACATTTATTCCAATTGTGCCACGAAACTTTGCAGACGATCGCGGATAGGCATTTTCTACTGAAGGACCAAGTTTCAGAAGTGCAGCTCTTGTACTACCGGAGATGTGTCGATACAAACTGAATACGCAAAACAACTACAAAATTTAATGCGTTTTAAAGTTGATAGCGCTTTTGTTTATAACTTCCACATTTATTCGAATTGTGCCACGAAACTTTGCAGACCATCGCGGAAGGGCATTTTCCACTGAAGTACCAAGTTTCAGAAGTGCAGCTCTTGTACTGCCGTAGATATGTCAATACAAACTGAATACGCAAAACATCAACAAAATTTAGCGCGTTTTAAAGTTGATATCGCTTTTGTTTATAACTTCCACATTTATTCGAATTGTGCAACGAAACATTGTAGACAGTCGCGGAGACACATTTTCTACTGAAGTACCAAGTTTCAGAAGTGCAGCTCTTGTACTACCGGAGATGTGTCGATACAAACTGAATACGCAAAACAACTACAAAATTTAGTGCGTTTTAAAGTTGATAGCGCTTTTGTTTATAACTTCCACATTTATTCCAATTGTGCCACGAAACTTTGCAGACCATCGCGGAGAGGCATTTTCTACTGAAGTACCAAGTTTCAGAAGTGCAGCTCTTGTACTGCCGTAGATATGTCGATACAAACTGAATACGCAAAACATCAACAAAATTTAGCGCGTTTTAAACTTGATAGCGCTTTTGATTATAACTTCCACATTTTTTCGAATTGTGCCACGAAACTTTGCAGACGATCGCAGATAGGCAATTTCTACTGAAGTACCAAGTTTAAGAAGTGCAGCTCTTGTACTGCCGTAGATATGTCGATACAAACTGAATACGCAAAACATCAACAAAATTTAGCGCGTTTTAAAGTTGATATCGCTTTGGTTTATAACATCCACATTTATTCGAATTGTGCAACGAAACTTTGTAGACAGTCGCGGAGACACATTCTCTACTGAAGTACCAAGTTTCAGAAGTGCAGCTCTTGTACTACCGGAGATGTGTCGATACAAACTGAATACGCAAAACATCTACAAAATTTAGTGCGTTTTAAAGTTGATAGCGCTTTTGTTTATAACTTCCACATGTATTCCAATTGTGCCACGAAACTTTGCAGACCATCGCGGAGAGGCATTTTCTACTGAAGTACCAAGTTTCAGAAGTGCAGCTCTTGTACTGCCGTAGATATGTCGATACAAACTGAATACGCAAAACATCAACAAAATTTAGCGCGTTTTAAACTTGATATCGCTTTTGATTATAACTTCCACATTTATTCGAATTGTGCCACGAAACTTTGTAGACAGTCGCGGAGACACATTCTCTACTGAAGTACCAAGTTTCAGAAGTGCAGCTCTTGTACTACCGGAGATGTGTCGATACAAACTGAATACGCAAAACATCTACAAAATTTAGTGCGTTTTAAAGTTGATAGCGCTTTTGTTTATAACTTCCACATTTATTCGAATTGTGCCACGAAACTTTGCAGACCATCGCGGAGAGGCATTTTCTACTGAAGTACCAAGTTTCAGAAGTGCAGCTCTTGTACTGCCGTAGATATGTCGATACAAACTGAATACGCAAAACATCAACAAAATTTAGCGCGTTTTAAACTTGATATCGCTTTTGATTATAACTTCCACATTTATTCGAATTGTGCAACGAAACTTTGCAGACGATCGCGGAAGGGCATTTTCCACTGAAGTACCGAGTTTCAGAAGTGCAGCTCTTGTACTGCCGTAGATATGTCAATACAAACTGAATACGCAAAACATCAACAAAATTTTGCGCGTTTTAAAGTTGATATCGCTTTTGTTTATAACTTCCACATTGACTCAAATTGTGCAACGAAACTTTGTAGACAGTCGCGGAGAAAAATTTTCTACTGAAGTACCAAGTTTCAGAAGTGCAGCTCTTGTACTACCGGAGATGTGTTGATACAAACTGAATACGAAAAACATCTACAAAATTTAGTGCGTTTTAAAGTTGATAGCGCTTTTGTTTATAACTTCCACATTTATTCGAATTGTGCCACGAAACTTTGCAGACGATCGCGGAAGGGCATTTTCTACTGAAGTACCAAGTTTCAGAAGTGCAGCTCTTGTACTGCCGTAGATATGTCGATACAAACTGAATACGCAAAACATCAACAAAATTTAGCGCGTTTTAAAGTTGATATCGCTTTGGTTTATAACATCCACATTTATTCGAATTGTGCAACGAAACTTTGTAGACAGTCGCGGAGACACATTCTCTACTGAAGTACCAAGTTTCAGAAGTGCAGCTCTTGTACTACCGGAGATGTGTCGATACAAACTGAATACGCAAAACATCTACAAAATTTAGTGCGTTTTAAAGTTGATAGCGCTTTTGTTTATAACTTCCACATTTATTCCAATTGTGCCACGAAACTTTGCAGACCATCGCGGAGAGGCATTTTCTACTGAAGTACCAAGTTTCAGAAGTGCAGCTCTTGTACTGCCGTAGATATGTCGATACAAACTGAATACGCAAAACATCAACAAAATTTAGCGCGTTTTAAACTTGATATCGCTTTTGATTATAACTTCCACATTTATTCGAATTGTGCCACGAAACTTTGTAGACAGTCGCGGAGACACATTCTCTACTGAAGTACCAAGTTTCAGAAGTGCAGCTCTTGTACTACCGGAGATGTGTCGATACAAACTGAATACGCAAAACATCTACAAAATTTAGTGCGTTTTAAAGTTGATAGCGCTTTTGTTTATAACTTCCACATTTATTCGAATTGTGCCACGAAACTTTGCAGACCATCGCGGAGAGGCATTTTCTACTGAAGTACCAAGTTTCAGAAGTGCAGCTCTTGTACTGCCGTAGATATGTCGATACAAACTGAATACGCAAAACATCAACAAAATTTAGCGCGTTTTAAACTTGATATCGCTTTTGATTATAACTTCCACATTTATTCGAATTGTGCCACGAAACTTTGCAGACGATCGCGGAAGGGCATTTTCCACTGAAGTACCGAGTTTCAGAAGTGCAGCTCTTGTACTGCCGTAGATATGTCAATACAAACTGAATACGCAACACATCAACAAAATTTAGCGCGTTTTAAAGTTGATATCGCTTTTGTTTATAACTTCCACATTTATTCGAATTGTGCAACGAAACTTTGTAGACAGTCGCGGAGACACATTTTCTACTGAAGTACCAAGTTTCAGAAGTGCAGCTCTTGTACTACCGGAGATGTGTCGATACAAACTGAATACACAAAACATCTACAAAATTTAGTCCGTTTTAAAGTTGATAGCGCTTTTGTTTATAACTTCCACATTTATTCGAATTGTGCCACGAAACTTTGCAGACGATCGCGGATAAGCATTTTCTACTGAAGTACCAAGTTTCAGAAGGGCAGCTCTTGTACTGCCGTAGATATGTCGATACAAACTGAATACGCAAAACATCAACAAAATTTAGCGCGTTTTAAACTTGATAGCGCTTTTGATTATAACTTCCACATTTTTTCGAATTGTGCCACGAAACTTTGCAGACGATCGCAGATAGGCAATTTCTACTGAAGTACCAAGTTTCAGAAGTGCAGCTCTTGTACTGCCGTAGATATGTCAATACAAACTGAATACGCAAAACATCAACAAAATTTAGCGCGTTTTAAAGTTGATATCGCTTTTGTTTATAACTTCCACATTGACTCGAATTGTGCAACGAAACTTTGTAGACAGTCGCGGAGACACATTTTCTACTGAAGTACCAAGTTTCAGAAGTGCAGCTCTTGTACTACCGGAGATGTGTTGATACAAACTGAATACGAAAAACATCTACAAAATTTAGTGCGTTTTAAAGTTGATAGCGCTTTTGTTTATAACTTCAACATTTATTCGAATTGTGCCACGAAACTTTGCAGACGATCGCGGAAGGGCATTTTCTACTGAAGTACCAAGTTTCAGAAGTGCCGCTCTTGTACTGCCGTAGATATGTCGATACAAACTAAATACGCAAAACATCAACAAAATTTAGCGCGTTTTAAAGTTGATATCGCTTTGGTTTATAACATCCACATTTATTCGAATTGTGCAACGAAACTTTGTAGACAGTCGCGGAGACACATTCTCTACTGAAGTACCAAGTTTCAGAAGTGCAGCTCTTGTACTACCGGAGATGTGTCGATACAAACTGAATACGCAAAACATCTACAAAATTTAGTGCGTTTTAAAGTTGATAGCGCTTTTGTTTATAACTTCCACATTTATTCCAATTGTGCCACGAAACTTTGCAGACCATCGCGGAGAGGCATTTTCTACTGAAGTACCAAGTTTCAGAAGTGCAGCTCTTGTACTGCCGTAGATATGTCGATACAAACTGAATACGCAAAACATCAACAAAATTTAGCGCGTTTTAAACTTGATATCGCTTTTGATTATAACTTCCACATTTATCTGAATTGTGCCACGAAACTTTGTAGACAGTCGCGGAGACACATTCTCTACTGAAGTACCAAGTTTCAGAAGTGCAGCTCTTGTACTACCGGAGATGTGTCGATACAAACTGAATACGCAAAACATCTACAAAATTTAGTGCGTTTTAAAGTTGATAGCGCTTTTGTTTATAACTTCCACATTTATTCCAATTGTGCCACGAAACTTTGCAGACCATCGCGGAGAGGCATTTTCTACTGAAGTACCAAGTTTCAGAAGTGCAGCTCTTGTACTGCCGTAGATATGTCGATACAAACTGAATACGCAAAACATCAACAAAATTTAGCGCGTTTTGAACTTGATATCGCTTTTGATTATAACTTCCACATTTATTCGAATTGTGCCACGAAACTTTGCAGACGATCGCGGAAGGGCATTTTCCACTGAAGTACCAAGTTTCAGAAGTGCAGCTCTTGTACTGCCGTAGATATGTCAATACAAACTGAATACGCAAAACATCAACAAAATTTAGCGCGTTTTGAAGTTGATATCGCTTTTGTTTATAACTTCCACATTTATTCGAATTGTGCAACGAAACTTTGTAGACAGTCGCGGAGACACATTTTCTACTGAAGTACCAAGTTTCAGAAGTGCAGCTCTTGTACTACCGGAGATGTGTTGATACAAACTGAATACGAAAAACATCTACAAAATTTAGTGCGTTTTAAAGTTGATAGCGCTTTTGTTTATAACTTCCACATTTATTCCAATTGTGCCACGAAACTTTGCAGACGATCGCGGATAGGCATTTTCTACTGAAGTACCAAGTTTCAGAAGTGCAGCTCTTGTACTACCGGAGATGTGTCGATACAAACTGAATACGCAAAACAACTACAAAATGTTGTGCGTTTTAAAGTTGATAGCGCTTTTGTTTATAACTTCCACATTTATTCGAATTGTGCCACGAAACTTTGCAGACCATCGCGGAAGGGCATTTTCCACTGAAGTACCAAGTTTCAGAAGTGCAGCTCTTGTACTGCCGTAGATATGTCAATACAAACTGAATACGCAAAACATCAACAAAATTTAGCGCGTTTTAAAGTTGATATCGCTTTTGTTTATAACTTCCACATTTATTCGAATTGTGCAACGAAACATTGTAGACAGTCGCGGAGACACATTTTCTACTGAAGTACCAAGTTTCAGAAGTGCAGCTCTTGTACTACCGGAGATGTGTCGATACAAACTGAATACGCAAAACATCTACAAAATTTAGTGTGTTTTAAAGTTGATAGCGCTTTTGTTTATAACTTCCACATTTATTCGAATTGTGCCACGAAACTTTGCAGACCATCGCGGGGAGGCATTTCTTACTGAAGTACCAAGTTTCAGAAGTGCAGCTCTTTTACTGCCGTAGATATGTCGATACAAACTGAATACGCAAAACATCAACAAAATTTAGCGCGTTTTAAACTTGATATCGCTTTTGATTATAACTTCCACATTTATTCGAATTGTGCCACGAAACTTTGCAGACGATCGCGGAAAGGCATTTTCCACTGAAGTACCAAGTTTCAGAAGTGCAGCTCTTGTACTGCCGTAGATATGTCGATACAAACTGAATACGCAAAACATCAACAAAATTTAGCGCGTTTTAAAGTTCATATCGCTTTTGTTTATAACTTCCACATTTATTCGAATTGTGCAACGAAACTTTGTAGACAGTCGCGGAGACAAATTTTCTATTGAAGTACCAAGTTTCAGAAGTGCAGCTCTTGTACTACCGGAGATGTGTCGAAACAAACTGAATACGCAAAACATCTACAGAATTTAGTGCGTTTTAAAGTTGATAGCGCTTTTGTTTATAACTTCCACATTTATTCGAATTGTGCCACGAAACTTTGCAGACGATCGCGGATAGGCATTTTCTACTGAAGTACCAAGTTTCAGAAGTGCAGCTCTTGTACTACCGGAGATGTGTCGATACAAACTGAATACGCAAAACAACTACAAAATTTAGTGCGTTTTAAAGTTGATAGCGCTTTTGTTTATAACTTCCACATTTATTCGAATTGTGCCACGAAACTTTGCAGACCATCGCGGAGAGGCATTTTCTACTGAAGTACCAAGTTTCAGAAGTGCAGCTCTTGTACTGCCGTAGATATGTCGATACAAACTGAATACGCAAAACATCAACAAAATTTAGCGCGTTTTAAACTTGATATCGCTTTTGATTATAACTTCCACATTTTTTCGAATTGTGCCACGAAACTTTGCAGACGATCGCAGATAGGCAATTTCTACTGAAGTACCCAGTTTCAGAAGTGCAGCTCTTGTACTGCCGGAGATATGTCGATAGAAACTGAATACGCAAAACATCAACAAAATTTAGCGCGTTTTAAAGTTGATATCGCTTTTGTTTATAACTTCCACATTTATTCGAATTGTGCAACGAAACTTTGTAGACAGTCGCGGAGACACATTTTCTACTGAAGTACCAAGTTTCAGAAGTGCAGCTCTTGTACTACCGGAGATGTGTCGATACAAACTGAATACGAAAAACATCTACAAAATTTAGTGCGTTTTAAAGTTGATAGCGCTTTTGTTTATAACTTCCACATTTATTCGAATTGTGCCACGAAACTTTGCAGACGATCGCGGATAGGCATTTTCTACTGAAGTACCAAGTTTCAGAAGTGCAGCTCTTGTACTACCGGAGATGTGTCGATACAAACTGAATACGCAAAACATCTACAAAATTTAGTGCGTTTTAAAGTTAGTAGCGCTTTTGTCTATAACTTCCAAATTTATTCGAATTGTGCCACGAAACTTTGCAGACCATCGCGGAGAGCCATTTTCTACTGAAGTACCAAGTTTCAGAAGTGCAGCTCTTGTACTACCGGAGATGTGTCGATACAAACTGAATACGCAAAACATCTACAAAATTTAGTGCGTTTTAAAGTTGATAGCGCTTTTGTTTATAACTTCCACATTTATTCCAATTGTGCCACGAAACTTTGCAGACCATCGCGGAGAGGCATTTTCTACTGAAGTACCAAGTTTCAGAAGTGCAGCTCTTGTACTGCCGTAGATATGTCGATACAAACTGAATACGCAAAACATCAACAAAATTTAGCGCGTTTTGAACTTGATATCGCTTTTGATTATAACTTCCACATTTATTCGAATTGTGCCACGAAACTTTGCAGACGATCGCGGAAGGGCATTTTCCACTGAAGTACCAAGTTTCAGAAGTGCAGCTCTTGTACTGCCGTAGATATGTCAATACAAACTGAATACGCAAAACATCAACAAAATTTAGCGCGTTTTGAAGTTGATATCGCTTTTGTTTATAACTTCAACATTTATTCGAATTGTGCAACGAAACTTTGTAGACAGTCGCGGAGACACATTTTCTACTGAAGTACCAAGTTTCAGAAGTGCAGCTCTTGTACTACCGGAGATGTGTTGATACAAACTGAATACGAAAAACATCTACAAAATTTAGTGCGTTTTAAAGTTGATAGCGCTTTTGTTTATAACTTCCACATTTATTCCAATTGTGCCACGAAACTTTGCAGACGATCGCGGATAGGCATTTTCTACTGAAGTACCAAGTTTCAGAAGTGCAGCTCTTGTACTACCGGAGATGTGTCGATACAAACTGAATACGCAAAACAACTACAAAATGTTGTGCGTTTTAAAGTTGATAGCGCTTTTGTTTATAACTTCCACATTTATTCGAATTGTGCCACGAAACTTTGCAGACCATCGCGGAAGGGCATTTTCCACTGAAGTACCAAGTTTCAGAAGTGCAGCTCTTGTACTGCCGTAGATATGTCAATACAAACTGAATACGCAAAACATCAACAAAATTTAGCGCGTTTTAAAGTTGATATCGCTTTTGTTTATAACTTCCACATTTATTCGAATTGTGCAACGAAACATTGTAGACAGTCGCGGAGACACATTTTCTACTGAAGTACCAAGTTTCAGAAGTGCAGCTCTTGTACTACCGGAGATGTGTCGATACAAACTGAATACGCAAAACATCTACAAAATTTAGTGTGTTTTAAAGTTGATAGCGCTTTTGTTTATAACTTCCACATTTATTCGAATTGTGCCACGAAACTTTGCAGACCATCGCGGGGAGGCATTTCTTACTGAAGTACCAAGTTTCAGAAGTGCAGCTCTTTTACTGCCGTAGATATGTCGATACAAACTGAATACGCAAAACATCAACAAAATTTAGCGCGTTTTAAACTTGATATCGCTTTTGATTATAACTTCCACATTTATTCGAATTGTGCCACGAAACTTTGCAGACGATCGCGGAAGGGCATTTTCCACTGAAGTACCAAGTTTCAGAAGTGCAGCTCTTGTACTGCCGTAGATATGTCGATACAAACTGAATACGCAAAACATCAACAAAATTTAGCGCGTTTTAAAGTTGATATCGCTTTTGTTTATAACTTCCACATTTATTCGAATTGTGCAACGAAACTTTGTAGACAGTCGCGGAGACAAATTTTCTATTGAAGTACCAAGTTTCAGAAGTGCAGCTCTTGTACTACCGGAGATGTGTCGATACAAACTGAATACGCAAAACATCTACAGAATTTAGTGCGTTTTAAAGTTGATAGCGCTTTTGTTTATAACTTCCACATTTATTCGAATTGTGCCACGAAACTTTGCAGACGATCGCGGATAGGCATTTTCTACTGAAGTACCAAGTTTCAGAAGTGCAGCTCTTGTACTACCGGAGATGTGTCGATACAAACTGAATACGCAAAACAACTACAAAATTTAGTGCGTTTTAAAGTTGATAGCGCTTTTGTTTATAACTTCCACATTTATTCGAATTGTGCCACGAAACTTTGCAGACCATCGCGGAGAGGCATTTTCTACTGAAGTACCAAGTTTCAGAAGTGCAGCTCTTGTACTGCCGTAGATATGTCGATACAAACTGAATACGCAAAACATCAACAAAATTTAGCGCGTTTTAAACTTGATATCGCTTTTGATTATAACTTCCACATTTTTTCGAATTGTGCCACGAAACTTTGCAGACGATCGCAGATAGGCAATTTCTACTGAAGTACCCAGTTTCAGAAGTGCAGCTCTTGTACTGCCGGAGATATGTCGATAGAAACTGAATACGCAAAACATCAACAAAATTTAGCGCGTTTTAAAGTTGATATCGCTTTTGTTTATAACTTCCACATTTATTCGAATTGTGCAACGAAACTTTGTAGACAGTCGCGGAGACACATTTTCTACTGAAGTACCAAGTTTCAGAAGTGCAGCTCTTGTACTACCGGAGATGTGTCGATACAAACTGAATACGAAAAACATCTACAAAATTTAGTGCGTTTTAAAGTTGATAGCGCTTTTGTTTATAACTTCCACATTTATTCGAATTGTGCCACGAAACTTTGCAGACGATCGCGGATAGGCATTTTCTACTGAAGTACCAAGTTTCAGAAGTGCAGCTCTTGTACTACCGGAGATGTGTCGATACAAACTGAATACGCAAAACATCTACAAAATTTAGTGCGTTTTAAAGTTAGTAGCGCTTTTGTCTATAACTTCCAAATTTATTCGAATTGTGCCACGAAACTTTGCAGACCATCGCGGAGAGCCATTTTCTACTGAAGTACCAAGTTTCAGAAGTGCAGCTCTTGTACTGCCGTAGATATGTCGATACAAACTGAATACGCAAAACATCAACAAAATTTAGCGCGTTTTAAACTTGATATCGCTTTTGATTATAACTTCCACATTTTTTCGAATTGTGCCACGAAACTTTGCAGACGATCGCAGATAGGCAATTTCTACTGAAGTACCAAGTTTCAGAAGTGCAGCTCTTGTACTGCCGGAGATATGTCGATAGAAACTGAATACGCAAAACATCAACAAAATTTAGCGCGTTTTAAAGTTGATATCGCTTCTGTTTATAACTTCCACATATTTTCGAATTGTGCAACGAAACTTTGTAGACAGTCGCGGAGACACATTTTCTACTGAAGTACCAAGTTTCAGAAGTGCAGCTCTTGTACTACCGGAGATGTGTCGATACAAACTGAATACGCAAAACATCTACAAAATTTAGTGCGTTTTAAAGTTGATAGCGCTTTTGTTTATAACTTCCACATTTATTCGAATTGTGCCACGAAACTTTGCAGACCATCGCGGAGAGGCATTTTCTACTGAAGTACCAAGTTTCAGAAGTGCAGCTCTTGTACTGCCGTAGATATGTCGATACAAACTGAATACGCAATACATCAACAAAATTTAGCGCGTTTTAAACTTGATATCGCTTTTGATTATAACTTCCACATTTTTTCGAATTGTGCCACGAAACTTTGCAGACGATCGCGGAAGGGCATTTTCTACTGAAGTACCAAGTTTCAGAAGTGCAGCTCTTGTACTGCCGTAGATATGTCGATACAAACTGAATACGCAAAACATCAACAAAATTTAGCGCGTTTTAAACTTGATATCGCTTTTGATTATAACTTCCACATTTTTTCGAATTGTGCCACGAAACTTTGCAGACGATCGCGGAAGGGGATTTTCCACTGAAGTACCAAGTTTCAGAAGTGCAGCTCTTGTACTGCCGTAGATATGTCAATACAAACTGAATACGCAAAACATCAACAAAATTTAGCGCGTTTTAAAGTTGATATCGCTTTTGTTTATAACTTCCACATTTATTCGAATTGTGCAACGAAACTTTGTAGACAGTCGCGGAGACACATTTTCTACTGAAGTACCAAGTTTCAGAAGTGCAGCTCTTGTACTACCGGAGATGTGTATATACAAACTGAATACGAAAAACATCTACAAAATTTAGTGCGTTTTAAAGTTGATAGCGCTTTTGTTTATAACTTCCACATTTATTCGAATTGTGCCACGAAACTTTGCAGACGATCGCGGAAGGGCATTTTCTACTGAAGTACCAAGTTTCAGAAGTGCAGCTCTTGTACTGCCGGAGATATGTCGATACAAACTGAATACGCAAAACATCAACAAAATTTAGCGCGTTTTAAAGTTGATATCGCTTTGGTTTATAACATCCACATTTATACGAATTGTGCCACGAAACTTTGCAGACGATCGCGGATAGGCATTTTCTACTTAAGTACCAAGTTTCAGAAGTGCAGCTCTTGTACTACCGGAGATGTGTCGATACAAACTGAATACGAAACACATCTACAAAATTTAGTGCGTTTTAAAGTTGATAGCGCTTTTGTTTATAACTTCCACATTTATTCGAATTGTGCCACGAAACTTTGCAGACGATCGCGGATAGGCATTTTCTACTGAAGTACCAAGTTTCAGAAGTGCAGCTATTGTACTACCGGAGATGTGTCGATACAAACTGAATACGCAAAACATCTACAAAATTTAGTGCGTTTTAAAGTTGATAGCGCTTTTGTCTATAACTTCCAAATTTATTCGAATTGTGCCACGAAACTTTGCAGACCATCGCGGAGAGCCATTTCCTACTGAAGTACCAAGTTTCAGAAGTGCAGCTCTTGTACTGCCGTAGATATGTCGATACAAACTGAATACGCAAAACATCAACAAAATTTAGCGCGTTTTAAACTTGATATCGCTTTTGATTATAACTTCCACATTTTTTCGAATTGTGCCACGAAACTTTGCAGACGATCGCAGATAGGCAATTTCTACTGAAGTACCAAGTTTCAGAAGTGCAGCTCTTGTACTGCCGGAGATATGTCGATAGAAACTGAATACGCAAAACATCAACAAAATTTAGCGCGTTTTAAAGTTGATATCGCTTCTGTTTATAACTTCCACATATTTTCGAATTGTGCAACGAAACTTTGTAGACAGTCGCGGAGACACATTTTCTACTGAAGTACCAAGTTTCAGAAGTGCAGCTCTTGTACTACCGGAGATGTGTCGATACAAACTGAATACGCAAAACATCTACAAAATTTAGTGCGTTTTAAAGTTGATAGCGCTTTTGTTTATAACTTCCACATTTATTCGAATTGTGCCACGAAACTTTGCAGACCATCGCGGAGAGGCATTTTCTACTGAAGTACCAAGTTTCAGAAGTGCAGCTCTTGTACTGCCGTAGATATGTCGATACAAACTGAATACGCAATACATCAACAAAATTTAGCGCGTTTTAAACTTGATATCGCTTTTGATTATAACTTCCACATTTTTTCGAATTGTGCCACGAAACTTTGCAGACGATCGCGGAAGGGCATTTTCTACTGAAGTACCAAGTTTCAGAAGTGCAGCTCTTGTACTGCCGTAGATATGTCGATACAAACTGAATACGCAAAACATCAACAAAATTTAGCGCGTTTTAAACTTGATATCGCTTTTGATTATAACTTCCACATTTTTTCGAATTGTGCCACGAAACTTTGCAGACGATCGCGGAAGGGGATTTTCCACTGAAGTACCAAGTTTCAGAAGTGCAGCTCTTGTACTGCCGTAGATATGTCAATACAAACTGAATACGCAAAACATCAACAAAATTTAGCGCGTTTTAAAGTTGATATCGCTTTTGTTTATAACTTCCACATTTATTCGAATTGTGCAACGAAACTTTGTAGACAGTCGCGGAGACACATTTTCTACTGAAGTACCAAGTTTCAGAAGTGCAGCTCTTGTACTACCGGAGATGTGTATATACAAACTGAATACGAAAAACATCTACAAAATTTAGTGCGTTTTAAAGTTGATAGCGCTTTTGTTTATAACTTCCACATTTATTCGAATTGTGCCACGAAACTTTGCAGACGATCGCGGAAGGGCATTTTCTACTGAAGTACCAAGTTTCAGAAGTGCAGCTCTTGTACTGCCGGAGATATGTCGATACAAACTGAATACGCAAAACATCAACAAAATTTAGCGCGTTTTAAAGTTGATATCGCTTTGGTTTATAACATCCACATTTATACGAATTGTGCCACGAAACTTTGCAGACGATCGCGGATAGGCATTTTCTACTTAAGTACCAAGTTTCAGAAGTGCAGCTCTTGTACTACCGGAGATGTGTCGATACAAACTGAATACGAAAAACATCTACAAAATTTAGTGCGTTTTAAAGTTGATAGCGCTTTTGTTTATAACTTCCACATTTATTCGAATTGTGCCACGAAACTTTGCAGACGATCGCGGATAGGCATTTTCTACTGAAGTACCAAGTTTCAGAAGTGCAGCTCTTGTACTACCGGAGATGTGTCGATACAAACTGAATACGCAAAACATCTACAAAATTTAGTGCGTTTTAAAGTTGATAGCGCTTTTGTCTATAACTTCCAAATTTATTCGAATTGTGCCACGAAACTTTGCAGACCATCGCGGAGAGCCATTTCCTACTGAAGTACCAAGTTTCAGAAGTGCAGCTCTTGTACTGCCGTAGATATGTCGATACAAACTGAATACGCAAAACATCAACAAAATTTAGCGCGTTTTAAACTTGATATCGCTTTTGATTATAACTTCCACATTTTTTCGAATTGTGCCACGAAACTTTGCAGACGATCGCAGATAGGCAATTTCTACTGAAGTACCAAGTTTCAGAAGTGCAGCTCTTGTACTGCCGGAGATATGTCGATAGAAACTGAATACGCAAAACATCAACAAAATTTAGCGCGTTTTAAAGTTGATATCGCTTCTGTTTATAACTTCCACATATTTTCGAATTGTGCAACGAAACTTTGTAGACAGTCGCGGAGACACATTTTCTACTGAAGTACCAAGTTTCAGAAGTGCAGCTCTTGTACTACCGGAGATGTGTCGATACAAACTGAATACGCAAAACATCTACAAAATTTAGTGCGTTTTAAAGTTGATAGCGCTTTTGTTTATAACTTCCACATTTATTCGAATTGTGCCACGAAACTTTGCAGACCATCGCGGAGAGGCATTTTCTACTGAAGTACCAAGTTTCAGAAGTGCAGCTCTTGTACTGCCGTAGATATGTCGATACAAACTGAATACGCAATACATCAACAAAATTTAGCGCGTTTTAAACTTGATATCGCTTTTGATTATAACTTCCACATTTTTTCGAATTGTGCCACGAAACTTTGCAGACGATCGCGGAAGGGCATTTTCTACTGAAGTACCAAGTTTCAGAAGTGCAGCTCTTGTACTGCCGTAGATATGTCGATACAAACTGAATACGCAAAACATCAACAAAATTTAGCGCGTTTTAAAGTTGATATCGCTTTTGTTTATAACTTCCACATTTATTCGAATTGTGCAACGAAACTTTGTAGACAGTCGCGGAGACACATTTTCTACTGAAGTACCAAGTTTCAGAAGTGCAGCTCTTGTACTACCGGAGATGTGTATATACAAACTGAATACGAAAAACATCTACAAAATTTAGTGCGTTTTAAAGTTGATATCGCTTTTGTTTATAACTTCCACATTTATTCGAATTGTGCCACGAAACTTTGCAGACGATCGCGGAAGGGCATTTTCTACTGAAGTACCAAGTTTCAGAAGTGCAGCTCTTGTACTGCCGGAGATATGTCGATACAAACTGAATACGCAAAACATCAACAAAATTTAGCGCGTTTTAAAGTTGATATCGCTTTGGTTTATAACATCCACATTTATACGAATTGTGCCACGAAACTTTGCAGACGATCGCGGATAGGCATTTTCTACTGAAGTACCAAGTTTCAGAAGTGCAGCTCTTGTACTACCGGAGATGTGTCGATACAAACTGAATACGCAAAACATCTACAAAATTTAGTGCGTTTTAAAGTTGATAGCGCTTTTGTTTATAACTTCCACATTTATTCGAATTGTGCCACGAAACTTTGCAGACCATCGCGGAGAGGCATTTTCTACTGAAGTACCAAGTTTCAGAAGTGCAGCTCTTGTACTGCTGTAGATATGTCGATACAAACTGAATACGCAAAACATCAACAAAATTTAGCGCGTTTTAAACTTGATATCGCTTTTGATTATAACTTCCACATTTATTCGAATTGTGCCACGAAACTTTGTAGACAGTCGCGGAGACACATTCTCTACTGAAGTACCAAGTTTCAGAAGTGCAGCTCTTGTACTACCGGAGATGTGTCGATACAAACTGAATACGCAAAACATCTACAAAATTTAGTGCGTTTTAAAGTTGATAGCGCTTTTGTTTATAACTTCCACATTTATTCGAATTGTGCCACGAAACTTTGCAGACCATCGCGGAGAGGCATTTTCTACTGAAGTACCAAGTTTCAGAAGTGCAGCTCTTGTACTGCCGTAGATATGTCGATACAAACTGAATACGCAAAACATCAACAACATTTAGCGCGTTTTAAACTTGATATCGCTTTTGATTATAACTTCCACATTTATTCGAATTGTGCCACGAAACTTTGCAGACGATCGCGGAAGGGCATTTTCCACTGAAGTACCAAGTTTCAGAAGTGCAGCTCTTGTACTGCCGTAGATATGTCAATACAAACTGAATACGCAAAACATCAACAAAATTTAGCGCGTTTTAAAGTTGATATCGCTTTTGTTTATAACTTCCACATTTATTCGAATTGTGCAACGAAACTTTGTAGACAGTCGCGGAGACACATTTTCTACTGAAGTACCAAGTTTCAGAAGTGCAGCTCTTGTACTACCGGAGATGTGTATATACAAACTGAATACGAAAAACATCTACAAAATTTAGTGCGTTTTAAAGTTGATAGCGCTTTTGTTTATAACTTCCACATTTATTCGAATTGTGCCACGAAACTTTGCAGACGATCGCGGAAGGGCATTTTCTACTGAAGTACCAAGTTTCAGAAGTGCAGCTCTTGTACTGCCGGAGATATGTCGATACAAACTGAATACGCAAAACATCAACAAAATTTAGCGCGTTTTAAAGTTGATATCGCTTTGGTTTATAACATCCACATTTATACGAATTGTGCCACGAAACTTTGCAGACGATCGCGGATAGGCATTTTCTACTTAAGTACCAAGTTTCAGAAGTGCAGCTCTTGTACTACCGGAGATGTGTCGATACAAACTGAATACGAAAAACATCTACAAAATTTAGTGCGTTTTAAAGTTGATAGCGCTTTTGTCTATAACTTCCAAATTTATTCGAATTGTGCCACGAAACTTTGCAGACCATCGCGGAGAGCCATTTCCTACTGAAGTACCAAGTTTCAGAAGTGCAGCTCTTGTACTGCCGTAGATATGTCGATACAAACTGAATACGCAAAACATCAACAAAATTTAGCGCGTTTTAAACTTGATATCGCTTTTGATTATAACTTCCACATTTTTTCGAATTGTGCCACGAAACTTTGCAGACGATCGCAGATAGGCAATTTCTACTGAAGTACCAAGTTTCAGAAGTGCAGCTCTTGTACTGCCGGAGATATGTCGATAGAAACTGAATACGCAAAACATCAACAAAATTTAGCGCGTTTTAAAGTTGATATCGCTTCTGTTTATAACTTCCACATATTTTCGAATTGTGCAACGAAACTTTGTAGACAGTCGCGGAGACACATTTTCTACTGAAGTACCAAGTTTCAGAAGTGCAGCTCTTGTACTACCGGAGATGTGTCGATACAAACTGAACCCGCAAAACATCTACAAAATTTAGTGCGTTTTAAAGTTGATAGCGCTTTTGTTTATAACTTCCACATTTATTCGAATTGTGCCACGAAACTTTGCAGACCATCGCGGAGAGGCATTTTCTACTGAAGTACCAAGTTTCAGAAGTGCAGCTCTTGTACTGCCGTAGATATGTCGATACAAACTGAATACGCAATACATCAACAAAATTTAGCGCGTTTTAAACTTGATATCGCTTTTGATTATAACTTCCACATTTTTTCGAATTGTGCCACGAAACTTTGCAGACGATCGCGGAAGGGCATTTTCTACTGAAGTACCAAGTTTCAGAAGTGCAGCTCTTGTACTGCCGTAGATATGTCGATACAAACTGAATACGCAAAACATCAACAAAATTTAGCGCGTTTTAAACTTGATATCGCTTTTGATTATAACTTCCACATTTTTTCGAATTGTGCCACGAAACTTTGCAGACGATCGCGGAAGGGGATTTTCCACTGAAGTACCAAGTTTCAGAAGTGCAGCTCTTGTACTGCCGTAGATATGTCAATACAAACTGAATACGCAAAACATCAACAAAATTTAGCGCGTTTTAAAGTTGATATCGCTTTTGTTTATAACTTCCACATTTATTCGAATTGTGCAACGAAACTTTGTAGACAGTCGCGGAGACACATTTTCTACTGAAGTACCAAGTTTCAGAAGTGCAGCTCTTGTACTACCGGAGATGTGTATATACAAACTGAATACGAAAAACATCTACAAAATTTAGTGCGTTTTAAAGTTGATATCGCTTTTGTTTATAACTTCCACATTTATTCGAATAGTGCCATGTAAACTTTGCAGACGATCGCGGAAGGGCATTTTCTACTGAAGTACCAAGTTTCAGAAGTGCAGCTCTTGTACTGCCGGAGATATGTCGATACAAACTGAATACGCAAAACATCAACAAAATTTAGCGCGTTTTAAAGTTGATATCGCTTTGGTTTATAACATCCACATTTATACGAATTGTGCCACGAAACTTTGCAGACGATCGCGGATAGGCATTTTCTACTGAAGTACCAAGTTTCAGAAGTGCAGCTCTTGTACTACCGGAGATGTGTCGATACAAACTGAATACGCAAAACATCTACAAAATTTAGTGCGTTTTAAAGTTGATAGCGCTTTTGTTTATAACTTCCACATTTATTCGAATTGTGCCACGAAACTTTGCAGACCATCGCGGAGAGGCATTTTCTACTGAAGTACCAAGTTTCAGAAGTGCAGCTCTTGTACAGCCGTAGATATGTCGATACAAACTGAATACGCAAAACATCAACAAAATTTAGCGCGTTTTAAACTTGATATCGCTTTTGATTATAACTTCCACATTTATTCGAATTGTGCCACGAAACTTTGTAGACAGTCGCGGAGACACATTCTCTACTGAAGTACCAAGTTTCAGAAGTGCAGCTCTTGTACTACCGGAGATGTGTCGATACAAACTGAATACGCAAAACATCTACAAAATTTAGTGCGTTTTAAAGTTGATAGCGCTTTTGTTTATAACTTCCACATTTATTCGAATTGTGCCACGAAACTTTGCAGACCATCGCGGAGAGGCATTTTCTACTGAAGTACCAAGTTTCAGAAGTGCAGCTCTTGTACTGCCGTAGATATGTCGATACAAACTGAATACGCAAAACATCAACAACATTTAGCGCGTTTTAAACTTGATATCGCTTTTGATTATAACTTCCACATTTATTCGAATTGTGCCACGAAACTTTGCAGACGATCGCGGAAGGGCATTTTCCACTGAAGTACCAAGTTTCAGAAGTGCAGCTCTTGTACTGCCGTAGATATGTCAATACAAACTGAATACGCAAAACATCAACAAAATTTAGCGCGTTTTAAAGTTGATATGGCTTTTGTTTATAACTTCCACATTTATTCGAATTGTGCAACGAAACTTTGTAGACAGTCGCGGAGACACATTTCCTACTGAAGTACCAAGTTTCAGAAGTGCAGCTCTTGTACTACCGGAGATGTGTTGATACAAACTGAATACGAAAAACATCTACAAAATTTAGTGCGTTTTAAAGTTGATAGCGCTTTTGTTTATAACTTCCACATTTATTCGAATTGTGCCACGAAACTTTGCAGACGATCGCGGAAGGGTATTGTCTACTGAAGTACAAGTTTCAGAAGTGCAGCTCTTGTACTGCCGTAGATATGTCGATACAAACTGAATACGCAAAACATCAACAAAATTTAGCGCGTTTTAAAGTTGATATCGCTTTGGTTTATAACATCCACATTTATTCGAATTGTGCAACGAAACTTTGTAGACAGTCGCGGAGACACATTCTCTACTGAAGTACCAAGTTTCAGAAGTGCAGCTCTTGTACTACCGGAGATGTGTCGATACAAACTGAATACGCAAAACATCTACAAAATTTAGTGCGTTTTAAAGTTGATAGCGCTTTTGTTTATAACTTCCACATTTATTCCAATTGTGCCACGAAACTTTGCAGACGATCGCGGATAGGCATTTTCTACTGAAGTACCAAGTTTCAGAAGTGCAGCTCTTGTACTACCGGAGATGTGTCGATACAAACTGAATACGCAAAACATCAACAAAATTTAGCGCGTTTTAAACTTGATATCGCTTTTGATTATAACTTCCACATTTTTTCGAATTGTGCCACGAAACTTTGCAGACGATCGCGGAAGGGCATTTTCCACTGAAGTACCAAGTTTCAGAAGTGCAGCTCTTGTACTGCCGTAGATATGTCGATACAAACTGAATACGCAAAACATCAACAAAATTTAGCGCGTTTTAAACTTGATATCGCTTTTGATTATAACTTCCACATTTTTTCGAATTGTGCCACGAAACTTTGCAGACGATCGCGGAAGGGGATTTTCCACTGAAGTACCAAGTTTCAGAAGTGCAGCTCTTGTACTGCCGTAGATATGTCAATACAAACTGAATACGCAAAACATCAACAAAATTTAGCGCGTTTTAAAGTTGATATCGCTTTTGTTTATAACTTCCACATTTATTCGAATTGTGCAACGAAACTTTGTAGACAGTCGCGGAGACACATTTTCTACTGAAGTACCAAGTTTCAGAAGTGCAGCTCTTGTACTACCGGAGATGTGTATATAAGAACTGAATACGAAAAACATCTACAAAATTTAGTGCGTTTTAAAGTTGATAGCGCTTTTGTTTATAACTTCCACATTTATTCGAATTGTGCCACGAAACTTTGCAGACGATCGCGGAAGGGCATTTTCTACTGAAGTACCAAGTTTCAGAAGTGCAGCTCTTGTACTACCGGAGATGTGTCGATACAAACTGAATACGCAAAACATCTACAAAATTTAGTGCGTTTTAAAGTTGATAGCGCTTTTGTCTATAACTTCCAAATTTATTCGAATTGTGCCACGAAACTTTGCAGACCATCGCGGAGAGCCATTTTCTACTGAAGTACGAAGTTTCAGAAGTGCAGCTCTTGTACTGCCGTAGATATGTCGATACAAACTGAATACGCAAAACATCAACAAAATTTAGCTCGTTTTAAACTTGATATCGCTTTTGATTATAACTTCCACATTTTTTCGAATTGTGCCACGAAACTTTGCAGACAGTCGCAGATAGGCAATTTCTACTGAAGTACCAAGTTTCAGAAGTGCAGCTCTTGTACTGCCGGAGATATGTCGATAGAAACTGAATACGCAAAACATCAACAAAATTTAGCGCGTTTTAAAGTTGATATCGCTTCTGTTTATAACTTCCACATATTTTCGAATTGTGCAACGAAACTTTGTAGACAGTCGCGGAGACACATTTTCTACTGAAGTACCAAGTTTCAGAAGTGCAGCTCTTGTACTACCGGAGATGTGTCGATACAAACTGAATACGCAAAACATCTACAAAATTTAGTGCGTTTTAAAGTTGATAGCGCTTTTGTTTATAACTTCCACATTTATTCGAATTGTGCCACGAAACTTTGCAGACCATCGCGGAGAGGCATTTTCTACTGAAGTACCAAGTTTCAGAAGTGCAGCTCTTGTACTGCCGTAGATATGTCGATACAAACTGAATACGCAATACATCAACAAAATTTAGCGCGTTTTAAACTTGATATCGCTTTTGATTATAACTTCCACATTTTTTCGAATTGTGCCACGAAACTTTGCAGACGATCGCGGAAGGGCATTTTCTACTGAAGTACCAAGTTTCAGAAGTGCAGCTCTTGTACTGCCGTAGATATGTCGATACAAACTGAATACGCAAAACATCAACAAAATTTAGCGCGTTTTAAACTTGATATCGCTTTTGATTATAACTTCCACATTTTTTCGAATTGTGCCACGAAACTTTGCAGACGATCGCGGAAGGGGATTTTCCACTGAAGTACCAAGTTTCAGAAGTGCAGCTCTTGTACTGCCGTAGATATGTCAATACAAACTGAATACGCAAAACATCAACAAAATTTAGCGCGTTTTAAAGTTGATATCGCTTTTGTTTATAACTTCCACATTTATTCGAATTGTGCAACGAAACTTTGTAGACAGTCGCGGAGACACATTTTCTACTGAAGTACCAAGTTTCAGAAGTGCAGCTCTTGTACTACCGGAGATGTGTATATACAAACTGAATACGAAAAACATCTACAAAATTTAGTGCGTTTTAAAGTTGATAGCGCTTTTGTTTATAACTTCCACATTTATTCGAATTGTGCCACGAAACTTTGCAGACGATCGCGGAAGGGCATTTTCTACTGAAGTACCAAGTTTCAGAAGTGCAGCTCTTGTACTGCCGGAGATATGTCGATACAAACTGAATACGCAAAACATCAACAAAATTTAGCGCGTTTTAAAGTTGATATCGCTTTGGTTTATAACATCCACATTTATACGAATTGTGCCACGAAACTTTGCAGACGATCGCGGATAGGCATTTTCTACTGAAGTACCAAGTTTCAGAAGTGCAGCTCTTGTACTACCGGAGATGTGTCGATACAAACTGAATACGAAAAACATCTACACAATTTAGCGCGTTTTAAAGTTGATAGCGCTTTTGTTTATAACTTCCACATTTATTCGAATTGTGCCACGAAACTTTGCAGACGATCGCGGATAGGCATTTTCTACTGAAGTACCAAGTTTCAGAAGTGCAGCTCTTGTACTACCGGAGATGTGTCGATACAAACTGAATACGCAAAACATCTACAAAATTTAGTGCGTTTTAAAGTTGATAGCGCTTTTGTCTATAACTTCCAAATTTATTCGAATTGTGCCACGAAACTTTGCAGACCATCGCGGAGAGCCATTTTCTACTGAAGTACCAAGTTTCAGAAGTGCAGCTCTTGTACTGCCGTAGATATGTCGATACAAACTGAATACGCAAAACATCAACAAAATTTAGCGCGTTTTAAACTTGATATCGCTTTTGATTATAACTTCCACATTTTTTCGAATTGTGCCACGAAACTTTGCAGACGATCGCAGATAGGCAATTTCTACTGAAGTACCAAGTTTCAGAAGTGCAGCTCTTGTACTGCCGGAGATATGTCGATAGAAACTGAATACGCAAAACATCAACAAAATTTAGCGCGTTTTAAAGTTGATATCGCTTCTGTTTATAACTTCCACATATTTTCGAATTGTGCAACGAAACTTTGTAGACAGTCGCGGAGACACATTTTCTACTGAAGTACCAAGTTTCAGAAGTGCAGCTCTTGTACTACCGGAGATGTGTCGATACAAACTGAATACGCAAAACATCTACAAAATTTAGTGCGTTTTAAAGTTGATAGCGCTTTTGTTTATAACTTCCACATTTATTCGAATTGTGCCACGAAACTTTGCAGACCATCGCGGAGAGGCATTTTCTACTGAAGTACCAAGTTTCAGAAGTGCAGCTCTTGTACTGCCGTAGATATGTCGATACAAACTGAATACGCAATACATCAACAAAATTTAGCGCGTTTTAAACTTGATATCGCTTTTGATTATAACTTCCACATTTTTTCGAATTGTGCCACGAAACTTTGC
>CAUVYP010000629.1:0-15000 GCA_963556195.1 Sepiola atlantica
TGTTGATAACATCTTCAGACACGTCGCGGCGAAATTCCCACCTTTTTTATGCTTCATGAATATTTTTGGTAAAGTAAAAAAACAAACACTATAGAGATGGTCTTTTAAGTAGGCAGTATATCTGTTCAAACAGTTTCAATGCGTGTATGCTCTAATATATATATATATATATATATATATATATATAATGTGTGTGTGTGTGTTTTTAGAGATAATAGTCACAACAGAGTTAGAGACATCTCATATGGTAAATAAAACGATAACAAATAAAGTGTTCGATACGAGAACTTAAGATCCGATTTAAAATACTTATGGAGAGCTGTCTACTCTGTTTTAAACAGTAAAATCTTCAGGGAGACTTTGAAAGTGGGACTGATGTCAAAAACACCCCCCCCACACACACACACACATACACACAAACACATGTGCGTGTCTGTTATTCGGCTAAAAGTGATTTTTTTTTAATATTTGACAAATAGCAAAATAGCAAAATATGAAAACGTACAGGTGTAGGTATATATTTGTTTACTTCGGGGTTTGGTGTGTTGGTGTTTAACGACCTTTCAACACATGTAAAAGGAGATGAATTCTTTAAAATAAAATCTCTTAAGATAAGAAAAAAAAATTATGAATTATTGATATTATAAAATTTTAATATCTGCAACTTTGAACAAATTTCTATTTGTCAAATTCTCAAGTGATTAAAAATAAATTTAATAATGAGTAACATCATCAGAATGTATTTTTATAAACATTGTTTGAATATGCAACTTTTATGATCAACTAGACATGTTTGCCTTTGTTCAATGCTCATTTCAAATAATCTTAAATAACACTTCTATTTCTAAACTCGTATGTCGGTTCCGCGTGAAATTGTACGTTTGAACGGCAAAGGGACTTTTTTTCTGTTAATATCTAGTCTTAAGAGCAGGCGTTTTTTTTTCATGTTAATACGGTTAAGTACAAATGTTTTCCACTTAATAAATATTTGTCACAATAAGATCCTTGTCTGTAAAAACGCATACATATTAAAAACATTCACATCAAAAGTCAAATCTTATTCATGTGAGTTTAGTTGACAAATTCATTTTGTTTCTATTTATTTGCGCGCATATGTAGACGGGAATTTCGTGTCTTTTAAATGCAGTTAATGTTAGCTAGTATATGTTCTGTTTCGTTGATGTGTTTATTTATAAAAAGGGTGAGTTTCTTGTCTGATACTAAAGTTGTGATTACTGAATCTAAGTCTAAAGGCTAAGTTTGTCTCGATATGTATCTGTTGTTTTGATATTTTGCGAAAACGAAGCAATACTGTGGCTATAGCAGGTAAAGTGTGGTCGTTAGATTTGTGACCGATAAGGTATTTATTGCTTAAAGTTGACAAACTGAATATCTAGGTTTATTGCAGGTATAGTTGCCTTGTTATGCAGTGTTGTGTATTTTAGATGTGGTGGGCATATTTGGTTGTTTTTTAGCATTAGTTGGTGGTTTCTTAAAGATGAAAATCTTTGTGGTCATATCTTATACAAACCATTTAGTCAGTCGGATTTTTTTGTAATTCAAAATAGATAAGCCTATAATCTGAAAAATCAATATTTGTGTCTGCCTAGCCAGTCATTTACACAAATGACCAGTCTGCATCGTTTATTATCATCATCAGTCTGTATCGTTTATTATCATCATCAGTCTGTATCGTTTATTATCATCATCAGTCTGTATCGTTTATTATCATCATCAGTCTGTATCGTTTATTATCATCATCAGTCTGCATCGTTTATTATCATCATCAGTCTGCATCGTTTATTATCATCATCAGTCTGTATCATTTATTATCATCATCGGTCTGCATCGTTTATTATCATCATCAGTCTGCATCGTTTATTATCATCATCAGTCTGTATCATTTATTATCATCATCGGTCTGCATCGTTTATTATCATCATCAGTCTGTATCGTTTATTATCATCATCAGTCTGTATCGTTTATTATCATCATCAGTCTGTATCGTTTATTATCATCATCGGTCTGTATCGTTTATTATCATCATCGGTCTGTATCGTTTATTATCATCATCAGTCTGCATCGTTTATTATCATCATCAGTCTGTATCATTTATTATCATCATCGGTCTGCATCGTATATTATCATAATCAGTCTGTATCGTTTATTATCATCATCAGTCTGTATCGTTTATTATCATCATCAGTCTGTATCGTTTATTATCATCATCAGTCTGTATCGTTTATTATCATCATCGGTCTGCATCGTTTATCATCATCATCGGTCTGCATCGTTTATCATCATCATCGGTCTGCATCGTTTATCATCATCATCGGTCTGCATCGTTTATTATCAGTATGTATCATTCACAAAAGAATGCAATTCTAATCAATTTCATCGATTACATGTTCTCTCCCGACAGATAATTGTTTTAGTTGCATACATTTCCTGGGATTCACGGTTCGATTTGCATTCAATAATCAAGAGATGATTATTGAATTTTAAAAAATCGTAACTGAACATGGCGTCTATAATTTGTTTGCTGCGTTTCGGAATAATACCGGACCACATTTCACTTTAAATAATAAGAAATGACCTTCTCTTTTACTACACGGATCACTTAGGATGTATTTTTTAGTGTGTATCTCAAGTTAATTCTATGACTCAAACATGTTCTATTTTTACATATTTTGATTAGTATTAATGTTATTGGTTTCACTTCAATCGTTGAAATACCACCCCTATTTCGATTAATTTTCGCCCATATTTTTATCGCGATTCATAATTAATTTTTACAAAATATTCATCCATACTTTTCATCTTCATTTACAATTTGCTTTTAAATATACAAATCGAATAATCGTTAATCAAATGAACAATTCTGAATTCTTATTAACATATTTTTATTCAAAATATTACGTTTTGCTTTTTTCTTAAAAAAATATTCTAAATTCTCTGACGTAAGATATGTCCCTTTTTCATTTGGGTGAACCATCCAGAGATTAGTACAAAATACGTGCATTTCACTTCGATCAAAATATAATCGTGGGCGTCTATATAGAGGAAATACGCAGGTATACTTTTTACTTATATATTACAAATTATAAACAGTAAACATTAATAACCTGTTTAATAAGGATTCCATGCTAATATAAAAAACAATAACAAAGTTGGCCAATGATTTCTAAAGAAAACACAAAGGCAATTCTAAGTTCATAATTATTGATACAAAAACCAGTAGTAAACAAATATAGGAAAGTCGTAGTGTTACAATTGTTTCAGTGACGATGTTTTTTTCCTTTCCAATTAACTACCCTTAAAACCATGATTTCAGTTATAAACAGTAAGTTATAGCAAATCTCTCCTTGAGAGAGATGAACAGATAGTCTTCTATTTTGTTAGTTATGGACCTGGCCAATATATAGTGTTGGCTTATTAGTTTAGGGTAATAAGTCTGTCTATAGACATTCTGAAAGTGTTAGTTACAAAGTTGGTTGTCAGTAGAGCTGGTATATATAAAAAAGAGGCACGAAACCTAGACTCGTCGATCCAAGCCGAATAAACCGCATATATATATATATATATATATATGTATATATATATATATATATACAGATTAAATTGGCTAATCAGTTCACTATAGTTTTAAGACATTAACGATCTTCAGATGTATACTAAATCGATCTCTAACGTCTGGCATTATTATATATATATATATATATATATATATACTATAAATATTTTTTGAAATGTTAAAGTGTTTTTCACCTACAGACGACGTCGTTTCGGACTCTCTTACCCTCATCAGTGTAAGAGTGGCAGTTGCAAGCTGTCGCATGGGCTCGAACGCAGTTCGTAGATTCAGGCTAGAATCACGAGGCAAACGCGCAGGAGCACATAGCCGCGAAGAATTGACACACAGAAGCGTCTTGTCTACAGTGTTCAACACTCGAGTAGAACTTGCTTACCGTAGAAATGACAAACTTTTCTATTTCAAACAGGGCTCTACTTTTAAGACTATTACATCTTTGAAAGGGCTTTAAACTATAAATATTTTTTTAAATATTAAAGTGTTTATATATATATATATATATTTATATATATATATATATATATATATATATTTATCAAGCGGCTATTCATCTACTTCTAAATATTACTTTTAAATGTATAATTTATTTTACATATGTTTAATATAAATTTATTGTAATGTTTAAAACGAATAGTTTCACTTTACATTTAAATTACCTTTCTTAAATTTTAATGGTTTTGGTAAATTATTTCTTTTTTATTAACTTAATTTTTTTATAGAGAAATAAGACAGTAAGATTACAGATGAATAACACTAAACATTAATTGTCATTAAAAAAATAGTTATGCGAATTAGGCATGTCTTATATATATATATATATATATATATATATATATATATATATATAGATCACACACATTAGACCTTCCGGGCCTAAACAGTCTGTCGAGTATATATATATATATATATATATATATATATATATATATAATGGTTTTTAACGCTAATATGTAGTTAAAGCAAAATAAATTGTTTACTATTAAAAGAATGTCCATGCTATTGATTATGTTTAATGATTTATTGATTTTTATGATCGCTTATGTTTGAATTAATGTTTTTAAAACATGACGTAAATCATAAATGCATGACGTCACGTCAAAGCGATAATTATTTTGTTACGGTAATGTTTCAGAATCTATTCATGAGAAAATCTAAATAGCTCAGTTCGTAGAACATCAGACTGAAGATCTTAAGGTTTCAGTTTCGATTTCCGGTCATTCCGCTTTATTTATTGGGAATTATTTAGTATTCATAAAAATATCATTTATTTCTAAAAGAAGTTAAGATATTGGTTTAGAAAAATATACCTACTGGACAGCCACACACTAACAGAAAATGCGCTTTATATTCTGAGTGGCCTAGCAAATGTATGCAACATTCGATCGCATATTTTTGTTACGCTGCCGCGTTACCCCATTCTGTTTATTTACTTGTCTAGAATTATGAAATTGTTCAAAAATCTACATGCAGTACATAGTTAATGCTAAATACATTGTTTGGGACGATTAAAATAATTTCTAACGCTATTAATAATGTTAACGTATTTATTTATTTATTTTTAATTATCGCTTATGTTTGAATTCATGTTTTGAGACATGACGTAAATCATCAATATGACGTCACGTTAAAGCGATAATTATTTTGTTAAGCTAATCTTTTAAGATCATAAATAGATCTTAACAAAATACGCTAATTTAAGAAAGTCTAAATGGCTCGGTTTGTAGAACGTCAGACTGAAGATCTTAAGGTTTCGGTTTCGATTTCTGGTCACGGCGGACGATTTATTTGTTGGGAATTTATTATTGAGTATTAATGCAATATTTTCCATTTCTAAAAATTTAAGATATTCGTTTCAAAAACTTCTGACGAACAGATACACACATCTAGAGAAAGTGACCCACTTTATTATAAGTGGATGGAACAATACTTTGTCTAATGAATTATTTATGTTGTATTATTGATTTAAATAACAGTGACCCGTGTTCATGGTTGTATAGGTGTGATAAATAATCATGAAACATTTCGTATTTATTTATTAAGATCTGAATTCTCATTTGACCAAACATCGGAGCTACATATTTGCAGATCTGCTTTAGATATAGTCTTGTGGTCAGTAGGAAAACATAAAACAGAATATTTCGTAACCCTTGTTAGACTCATCGCGTAGGTACTCTTCTATGGGGCATCCGTTACCTCTGAAGACTGAAAGAAACCCAAAAAATCTAAAGTTATTATAAAGCTCTATCTGAAAAGACATTGAGCACTTGTGATATATGAACGCCTGTTCTTGAAGTTGACATTCGTCTGTGGGCCGAGTCTTAGAAATATTTTTTTAAAAACTTATTAAAAAAAAGAAAGAAAAACCCTGGCCTTTTGGCCATGATCAAAGTGTAGTATCTGTTCTGATGGATACTGCACGAGACTGGTCCTGTGCAGTTCTAGGAGGTGCACCCTCCCAGGCTTTGCCTCCCCTCTTTGGGGAGGAGTAAGATTATTGCTTACATTCTGAGGCGCCCCTACCGGGGAATGCTGACGGGGCTGCCCAGGCAATTTTTAAATGGCCAGAGTGCTCACCTCTCGAGCGCTGGCTTATCTAATCCCACTTTCCCGACCTTGTGTTACATCTTACCTTGTGGGAGGTAGATAAATCAAAAGAAAGAAAACCCCTGTTATTTTTCTGCCCATTTTTACCTTTTCCCCTCGGCCGCAGAGACATAAGTCCTCAATGCTTAACAGAAAAACTAACCCAAACTGTTAAACCTACAAACTAACCTCTTGTTCAAAGATTCGCTTCTTTATTATCTATATTCAATAGATTGTGAGACTACTGTGGCCTTGTAGGTGTTAGGTTTTATTGATCGATCTGTTCGCACACGAAAGATGCTCAGCTGAGGCTCAGGAAGTTTTTCCATTTAAGCAATCTACCTACACCTTAGATTTTTTTTTTCCTTTTTGTATTCAATCGTTTTATTATTAAAGTAAAGTCTCCGGGCTTGGGTTAGTACAGCCTGTTAATAATAACTGGCTGTACAAAACCTTAACCCGGGGACTTTAATTTTTTTTTGTTTTTTTTTCTTACTTATGCTGTTTGTTTTTGTTTCTTTTGTTTGTTGGTTTTGTTGTTTGACCAATTTTTTAAATGGGATTTTAAGTTAAATTTGATTATTACGGTGTAGTTTGATCATTAACTGAATCAAACTGTTATAAAACTGATTAATTGTTGTTATTGTAATCTTGTTTTAATCTCTATAATTTTTTTAATATAAATATCTTCTAAAATGGCAAATACATACATGAGGATTTTGTAAGAATTTCAAAGGCAGAAATGACTTTACTTTCGAGAGTTTAAATGCTTCCAAATTCCTTTCAAATTTCACAGAGTCGTGACGTAATAAATTTGTTTATATAATTAGATTAAAATAGCTGATTATTTACAAAGAAAACAAAATGTATTATGACAGGATAAATTTTATAATTTATTTTTTTTAAATAGGATATTTAGAAATTAGTTTTATTTTACGCAATTGTTTTCTTGATTTGAATAATCGCTTAATAGGGAATAAAAATGTAATAATTACAAACTCGCCGGAAGTTTTCACATAATTTTATTAATATAGAAATTTAAACTTTGATGCAGTAAGAAATTGGCAAAGCTTAGGTAGGTTTCAGCGGCCAGTTTTTATTTTATTCTGTTCTGAACTTCGATTTAATAAATTCAACTTGAACTTTGTCATACTTTAATTGAAGCGTTATTTAAAAAAAAATAATTAATGCAGCACGAGTATCCTATATCTCTAGGCATAGAGTATTGTTGCCACATCTGGGCTGGTACACCAACCACTAGCCTCTCGCTCTTCTACATGATGCAAAAAGAAAAGTCTCTGACCTAATAGGTCTCACACTGGATACCAAGCTTTAGCCTTTCCCATCATCGCAGTGCTACATCTCTGTGCTTGTTCTACAAGTATTTCCACGGAATGTGCTCCGACGAACTTTGTTCACTTGTACTTCATCAGCGACAAATATCCCCAACTAACAGCAAAATCCCACCCCTTCACTATCGAGGTCATTAGATGTCAAAACCTTCGACTCTAATAGCTTATTTTCTTCGGACCGCTTTACTGTTCCCTGTTTCCCCGACTATACTAACATGCCGAAATTTAAATCCAATGTATACAAACATCTGGCTGCCCAACTCCCCACCTATAATGCTCCCCTTTAGATCTGTCTCCTCAACCCAGTAGCCCCTTACGTCTCGGTTGCAATCTGCCTATTTGGTGTGAATACAAGTAATAAAAAACAAGTCTGAAAGAGTTAACGGTGACTATTTGTGATCATTTAGTCATACGATGCGCTGTTTGCAAATCCTCACCGGTTCAAGCACGTCGTACCAAACAACCGTGCGACACGTATTTGTTATTCAGATTCGGCTCTTTTGTGCGTCTCATCTCTTTACACAAATACCATGAAACAATTATCGATTTTCTAAAAACCTTCTGATTATATAGTTTTTATTTACTCGCGCCCTCCCCCCACACGAGGGGCGAGGAGGGGGAGGGGCAAAGGTGGCACAAGGGCGGTTTTCATCTCTCCCCTCAAAACGGTACTCTGGATGGAACAAACATAACAATTACCCAATTCCTCCCCTCCTGGCCTAGGACGGAACAGATACTAGACTTTGATCGTCGCCTGAAGGCCAGGGAAAGCCTCGGTTCATCTTCATCTTCGAAATCAGGATTTCAAAGGGGTAATCGTTATCATGAAAATGGGCACAGATTGGGTGGCTAGTATATATTTATGCATTCATTAATCGAACAGAACAAAGTAAATGATTCTAGTTTCAGCCTACCACAAGAACACGGCATTACTAGAAGAGGGGGGGGGCATCTGTTCCGACACTGCATTTCATCTGTTCTATCCTCAATCGGTCAATGAAAACTCCTTCTAGAGTGAGGCAATTTAAATGTTTGCCCCCCCCCTCCTACCCAGACTGTCCCTTTTTATTAGAGCTGGATTTTCCCCAACTTAAAACCTCAGCTCGTGTCTAACTCTGTCCTCGCGAGGAGGCAATAAAATATGGATTCACAAATTTGTATTTTTGTACAAATTCAGCTTTCTCTCGCCGCGCGGCTCGTTAGTCAAGTGCTCAACGACGACACCCGCTATTTTGACGGCTCCGGTTCGAATCCCGTACTAGTTTCCTTTTTAACATTGTGCTTTGTTTATTCTCAGCCCCGTAGATTAAAATAACCGTTTATTTACTTTGTACTGCCTACACAAGCAGGAGTGTCCACAAAAAAAATTGTGATACATAAAATGCAGTGGCAACAATATTCCAATGTTAACTATGTATGTATGTATGTGCGTATGTATGTATGTATGTGCGTATGTATGTATGTATGTATGTATGTATGTATGTATGTATGTATGTATGTATGTATGTGCGTATGTATGTATGTATGTGCGTATGTATGTATGTATGTATGTATGTGCGTATGTATGTATGTATGTGCGTATGTATGTATGTATATTTGATGATAGACTAGAATCTTATGACGCACCTGCGACCTACGAAATGGAGTCTTATAATCTAAGTGAACAGCGAATTATTGTATCAGTTGTCTCTGTGCAACATTTTCTTTTGCCTGCGCCAACATCAGCATCATTGTCTAGAGATGTATCGATATTTGCAGGTATGGTGTGTCTTGCGACACACACACACAAACATATATATAAGGTTAAAATGCACGATATATAATAAAATGAAATGCCGTGAAGACAGGATGTGTGAAAAATAAAAAAATAAATTAAATACAGGAATGATAATAAAAAAAACGAGATTTTACCTGTTTTGTTCGGATCAACGAACGTCTTTAAAAAATTGTAAAGATTTTCACCTTTTCTGAATACCGGTAAAATCTCGTTTCTTTTTAATCATTCATTCCTGTATTTTATTTGTTTTTCCTTTGATTTCAAAAACATATTTTCATAACACATATTTATATACATTAGAAAAATGTGACATGTTGGGTCACTCATTAGCTTAGATTAATTTTTTTGAATAAGGAAAAAAGTGAGTTTACAAAACTAGATACATAGAAGATAAAAATACCGAATAAGCCCAACCCTCTCTCATATATATATATATATATATATATATATATATTTATATATGGGTAGATAAAAGGATAAAACAATCCGACGGGATGAAATAAAAAATGGAAGACCCATCAGCTCAATGTTTCGCCCTATGTGATATGGGCTTTTTCAAGAGCGGATGAAAAGTGTGCTAAAAACAATCTTAAACGAAAATAAGATACGTATAGACACTGGATGATTCCCTGAATATTATTTTAGTTTTTTTCTTTTACCCCCTATCTTCTCTCTAGTTTCTCCTTCTTTTTTATATTACTATGTACATTTGAAATTACAGGTTTATTTATGCATACATATGTGTATTTAAATATATATATATATATATATATATATATATATATATATTTCTCACTTCAGATACCTTGTTATAAATAACGCGTGAAATATGAGGTCAACGTGATTTTTAGATGCGTCCGAGCATTTACTTGTGTGACTCTGTCCGTCAGTTTCTCACACTTAAATTTAAAACATCATTTCCATCGTTAAATGAATCTCATGAATGCGTCCATTTTTTTTTTTTTTTTTTTTTTTTTTTTTTTTTAACATTTCCAAACATGTTTCAATTAAGTAAAGTTAATATCTTAAATAAATGATTTATTTGCTTCTGTTAAGTCAAACTACATTCGTGTTATTTTCAAAAGTGTAATATAAAGTCATTTATTGTTCGGTTTCAGTTTAATAAATTTCTACTTCTATTTTTCAAAATTGAATAATTAGTTAGGATCTATCAAGTATTAAACAGAAATAAAATTAAAAAATAATTTGTAATAATGATCGTAATGTTTTACCTGATTACTTTTCTAACGAAGAAAATGAAGACAAAAGAAACGGGGAAACTGTTTCCGTTAAATGCAGTGCTGTGTGTCTGACAGAAATAAAAATCGATATGTATATCTATAGCATGTATATTTATCTTATGTATGTCTATAGGCATTATAAACCAAAAACTTAAAAGGTATTATTGATATAACTATTGAATAAGATATCGAGCTATTACTCTAAGATATGCAATCTTAATTCGGTGTTGAGCAAAGTGTCTTTTCTTACGTATTTTTATTAATTTTAAGCTGACTTATTTCGACACGTGATTATTGGGGAAATGGTAGTTTAATCAGTACCATTGGAGAGCCATGAATATTATAACTGTTCTGTTTTTTAAATCTTCGAAACAGTTACATGGCAAACAGCTGATTATCCCCGTGTTAATATTAGACGCTTAAGGTCCCCTGTTTTTGTTTCACTCTTAGATACTTAGCCCCTCCCCCACTTTTTATTTTTGTATTCCCTTATTTTTTTTATTCATTAATTTTCCAACGAATGTTAAGTCTGCAATATTTTGGATTTAGTTAGATTCTCTGGGAATTTAAACTGAATTTTTTTTAATGACTCTAAATTTCTTTAGACTATACATATATATATATATATAATCTATGTTAGATTATATATATATATATATATGTTAGATTATATATATATATATATATGTTAGATTATATATATATATATATATGTTAGATTATATATATATATATATGTTAGATTATATATATATATATATGTTAGATTATATATATATATATGTTAGATTATATATATATATATGTTAGATTATATATATATATATATGTTAGATTATATATATATATATGTTAGATTATATATATATATATGTTAGATTATATATATATATCTATGTTAGATTATATATATATATCTATGTTAGATTATATATATCTATGTTAGATTATATATATATATATCTATGTTAGATTATATATATATATCTATGTTAGATTATATATATATATCTATGTTATATTATATATATATATATCTATGTTAGATTATATATATATATATCTATGTTAGATTATATATATATCTGTTAGATTATATATATATCTATGTTAGATTATATATATATCTATGTTAGATTATATATATATCTATGTTAGATTATATATATATCTATGTTAGATTATATATATATCTATGTTAGATTATATATATATATCTATGTTATATTATATATATATATCTGTTAGATTATATATATATCTGTTAGATTATATATATATCTATGTTAGATTATATATATATATCTATGTTAGATTATATATATATATCTATGTTAGATTATATATATATATCTATGTTAGATTGATTATATATATATATCTATGTTAGATTATATATATATATCTATGTTAGATTATATATATATCTATGTTAGATTATATATATATCTATGTTAGATTATATATATATCTATGTTAGATTATATATATATCTATGTTAGATTATATATATATCTATGTTAGATTATATATATATCTATGTTAGATTATATATATATATATATCTATGTCAGATTATATATATATATATATATATGTCTAATTATATATATATATATATGTCAGATTATATATATATATATATATATATATACGTTAGATTATATATACATATATATATATGTTAGATTATATATATATATATGTTAGATTATATATATGTATACATATATATATGTGTTAGATTATATATATATATATGTGTTAGATTATATATATGTATATATATATATATATATGTTCGATTATAAATATATGTTCGATTATATATATGTATATATATATATGTTCGATTATATATATGTATATATATATATGTTCGATTATATATATGTATATATATATATGTTCGATTATATATATGTATATATATATATGTTCGATTATATATATGTATATATATATATGTTCGATTATATATATGTATATATATATATGTTCGATTATATATATGTATATATATATATGTTCGATTATATATATGTATATATATATATGTTCGATTATATGTATATATATATGTTCGATTATATGTATATATATATGTTCGATTATATGTATATATATATATATGTTCGATTATATGTATATATATATATATGGTCGATTATATATATGTATATATATATATGGTCGATTATATATATGTATATATATATATGGTCGATTATATATATGTATATATATATATGGTCGATTATATATATGTATATATATATATGTTCGATTATATATATGTATATATATATATGTTCGATTATATATATGTATATATATATATGTTCGATTATATATATGTATATATATATATGTTCGATTATATATATGTATATATATATATGTTCGATTATATATATGTATATATATATATATGTTCGATTATATATATGTATATATATATATGTTCGATTATATATATGTATATGTTCGATTATATATATGTATATATATATATGTTCGATTATATATGTATATATATATATGTTCGATTATATATATGTATATATATATATGTTCGATTATATATATGTATATATATATATATGTTCGATTATATATATGTATATATATATGTTCGATTATATATATGTATATATATATGTTCGATTATATATATGTATATATATATGTTCGATTATATATATGTATATATATATGTTCGATTATATATTTGTATATATATATGTTCGATTATATATATGTATATATATATATGTTCGATTATATATATGTATATATATATATGTTCGATTATATATATGTATATATATATGTTCGATTATATATATGTATATATATATGTTCGATTATATATATGTATATATATATGTTCGATTATATATATGTATATATATATGTTCGATTATATATATGTATATATATATATGTTCGATTATATATATGTATATATATATATGTTCGATTATATATATGTATATATATATGTTCGATTATATATATGTATATATATATGTTCGATTATATATATGTATATATATATATGTCCGATTATATATATGTATATATATATGTTCGATTATATATATGTATATATATATGTTCGATTATATATATGTATATATGTTCGATTATATATATGTATATATATATATATGTTCGATTATATATATGTATATATATGTTCGATTATATATATGTATATGTATATATATGTTCGATTATATATATGTATATATATATATATGTTCGATTATATATATGTATATATATATGTTCGATTATATATATGTATATATATATGTTCGATTATATATATGTATATATATGTTCGATTATATATATGTATATATATGTTCGATTATATATATGTATATATATATGTTCGATTATATATATGTATATATATATGTTCGATTATATATATGTATATATATATATATGTTCGATTATATATATGTATATATATATGTTCGATTATATATATGTATATATATATATGTTCGATTATATATATGTATATATATATGTTCGATTATATATATGTATATATATGTTCGATTATATATATGTATATATATGTTCGATTATATATATGTATATATATATGTTCGATTATATATATGTATATATATATGTTCGATTATATATATGTATATATATATATATGTTCGATTATATATATGTATATATATATGTTCGATTATATATATGTATATATATATGTTCGATTATATATATGCATATATATATGTTCGATTATATATATGCATATATATATGTTCGATTATATATATGCATATATATATGTTCGATTATATATATGCATATATATATGTTCGATTATATATATGTATATATATATGTTCGATTATATATATGTATATATATATGTTTGATTATATATATGTATATATATATGTTCGATTATATATATGTATATATATATGTTCGATTATATATATGTATATATATATGTTCGATTATATATATGTATATATATATGTTCGATTATATATATGTATATATATATGTTCGATTATATATATGTATATATATATGTATATATATATGTTCGATTATATATATGTATATATATATGTTCGATTATATATATGTATATATATATGTTCGATTATATATATGTATATATATATGTTCGATTATATATATGTATATATATATGTTCGATTATATATATGTATATGTATATATATATGTTCGATTATATATATGTATATATATATGTTCGATTATATATATGTATACATATATATATGTTCGATTATATATATGTATACATATATATATGTTCGATTATATATATGTATATATATATATGTTCGATTATATATATGTATACATATATATATGTTCGATTATATATATGTATATATATATGTTCGATTATATATATGAATATATATATATATGTTC
>CAUVYP010000629.1:20000-23272 GCA_963556195.1 Sepiola atlantica
CTGGGGCGACATTCACCTTGGATGGGTTGAGGGGGAATTTTCTAGGGAATACTAGTCGCATGTATATCCCGGTTAGTGGAAATTATTTTCACCACGTATGTTTATTGGGGGGGGGGGAGGTGTCACTCCCTTTCCACATACAGCGCCTGGTGTTCCGAAATGGTCACCCATCTGATGCCAACCAGGCTCCACATCACTTAACTTTGATCTAACGAGAACCGGTTTCAACGTGATTATTCCACATTTTGTGCCTGCATTAAATGACCTCAATGTGGCCGCACGACATTTTTGCCTTTTCAGAATTCTGTCCTGGAACATTTGTCAATTGAATTAAAGAACAACGGCAACAATTCTGTTGAGAGAATGCTTCCACGAACTTTCCATCTGTGAAACACGTTGTCACAAAATGTATTCTCTGAAAGCTTGGTTCTCTTCAAATCTACGATTATCGCTCGTTAGAAATTGCTGGTCGTTTCGAATTGGTATTCTTTCAAGCAATGCTTAAATATGTTTGGACATATGTTTTCATAAAACCTTTATCTGTTTTAAGACTTCGTGCGACATGATACAAACCTGTTATTTTGTATTTTCAGACGGAAAGCACATTTTTTAGAGAACGATTGAAGAAGTTCGTTTTGTCTGTTTGGATTATTTAACGTCGATGTATAACACTTAGTGAAAACTAATTGCTCTATACAATTCGGTGATTATAATACAATATTTATATATATATATATATATATATATATATATATATATATATATATAATGTTTTTGAAAATGATTCCAAACATTTTGGAATCTGTCTCTATCACTCAACGTAAACCTACCTTGTGCTGACAAGAGTTTGTAAAAGCGTTAACTCTTTTTGGGGAATTTTGACTCCACGCTACGTTTTTTTTTGTTGTTTTTTTTATTTCAATCCCACGCTGTGCCATTTTTCCACAAGTATTCAATTCGTCATTTTCGCTAATATTATTGATTGATTTATACTATCGGTTTCTCCTGGCGAGATGATCGAAAGAGCTCTAAGAAATTTTTCTCGAATTATTTTCAAAAGCATGTATAAATTGTGTACCTCCAAAAATTTGTTATATATATATATATATATATATATATATATATATATATATGTTATTAATACTACACATCTAGAAATAAGCATACGTTTAAGGCTCTGAAAATTAATACTAGAGTCTAGACCTGTAGCGCAACGGTTAAAGTGCTAAGTGAGCCTTCTGGAGGTTGAAGGGTCAATCCTCAGTACAAGCCATACTAATAATATAATTGAGAATTATATATAACTTTTACCCGGTCGTGACCAGCGGAACAAGAGCACTCTGCTCTGTGGATTAAATAAAGGGTTCAGTTCGAAATTTCGTAGATTCCCGTGTTCGACAAGATTCACCTTAAGAAGGTCGGAGGTTACATCGGCCTTAACGTTGTGAGAATAACATCCACGATGAAAACAGTTGTTCGAATAATCCAATATTCTATGTTACCATTATTGGGGTGTGGAGTCAACTTTTCATTGCTATTACTGCATAGATGATCCCAATAAATCACGAAGCGACTTTGATTGTCTTACTTTCGTCGTGATTTCCTCACCTGAGATTCCCTGGTTCCTCCTTCTAAGACATTGGCAGAGCAAGAACTCTACGTCATACTACAAATCTCCTTCAGCGTGCTTCACATCAAACATGTTCTTGAACAGTTTCTTTGCAAGAACTTCTCATCTCTGGAACATGTTGTCACAAGAATTCGTCCCGTTTTCAAATCTGATGTTAATAAGAACCACTAATAAAAAATCTAATGTTAATAATGAACACAAGCGTTATGTTACTAAACACTTAAAATCTAATGTTAACTAAAATACTAATAAACACAAATCTTATGATAATAAACACTTAAAATCGAATATTAATAATAAACACTAATAAACACACATCTTATGTTAATAAACGCTTAAAATCTAATGTTAATGAACACTAATCTTATGTTAAACACTTGTCATAAATCATCCTCATAATTCATTGACCCTTGTCCTCGCGTCACTTTTAGCCTTGATATGTGGTGATTCGTCAATAAGGAAAAAAACAGACAATTTCGATGGTACACACGAGGCTAATCTCACAGGAACGGCCTTCGTAAATGTACCAGCAGAACGTTGTAATTAATTCTCTTTAAATTCTGACTTTGCTGTTATACGTCACTAGTATAAACGCTTAAGACATGTGTTTGTCGGATTTGAAACAAGCGCATTTTCAATATTTTTGTAATGCCTTAAAGATTAAATCGTTTGTTAGGCGCATCTCCTAAAAAAATATATTACGTTTTGTTTCTCTAAAGTAACAGTTTTATCCACAGTTGGATTGCCAAGCATCTTTACACGTTCCAAGTTTCTAATCTGCTGTCAAATTCTATTCATGTTCCAATTTTAAAGGAAGTTAAACAGAAAATGCTATTAATTTAAAATTTATTTGTTTTACTGTAAAACCTAACATCTGTTGCGTTAACTGAGCATACGTCGAATGTTTTCATTCACGAATTCTACTATACAGGAAAAAATAGATGTCAAACATGTACTATATGTTCACACTGACCCAATTTAGACTGATAAAGTCACTGTGGCTCTCAGTGAGGATAGTTGAAATATCGTGCGGGTGGTAGGCAGAGTGGTAAAACACGTGGACTAAATAACATTGGTTCATAAAATGTTTGTCACCGGAAATCTAAGAGTTCATCTTAGTGCGTTTTGGCCAGATAAGGAACTGTATACCGCCTCCATATGGGCACCGTTAGCACGGAAATGACGATTTTGCATCCGATGCCTCCATTTTAAAAAGTCTGGTTCGTGGGAGTTGAACAAAGTAATCGCGTTTTGCCATGAAAGATTCCTCCGTTTTATTATTTTCTTTTTCTGTGCGTATATCCAGATTGTTGGGTCAGTGTTGTAGCTCCATCTAGCTATAGAAACTTGTTATCGCCCCATTCCCGTTTTCAGACGGTTGAATGTTTTCTACTGGACACCGGGTGCTTCTTAAATAGAAGGATGGCCTCGAAAAGGGGGTTCCCATGTCAGTAGGAAGGGGTCCATTTCGTAATCGTTTGGTCAATAGCTGTAGTTTGGCCTCTTCCTGAGATGTTGTTAGGGGCTCGTCATCGCTTAATAAGCTTTTTCTTGATGTCAGTTGTTGCCCGTTGGTTCACGTCCATGAAAGATGGCGTCCATCACAGGTAGCTTTTGTGATCTCTACTCGGCTGGTAACTCC
>CAUVYP010000632.1:0-24000 GCA_963556195.1 Sepiola atlantica
TAGCGCGTTTTAAAGTTGATATCGCTTTTGTTTATAACTTCCACATTTATTCGAATTGTGCAACGAAACTTTGCACAGATTAGCGGAGTCAAATTTTCTACTGAAGTACCAAGTTTCAGAAGTGCAGCTCTTGTACTGCCGGAGATATGTCGATACAAACTGAATACGCAAAACATCAACAAAATTTAGCGCGTTTTAAAGTTGATATCGCTTTTGTTTATAACTTCCACATTTATTCGAATTGTGCAACGAAACTTTGCAGACAGTCGCGGATAGGCCTTTTCTACTGAAGTACCAAGTTTCAGAAGTGCAGCTCTTGTACTGCCGGAGATATGTCGATACAAACTGAATACGCAAAACATCAACACAATTTAGCGCGTTTTAAAGTTGATATCGCTTTTGTTTATAACTTCCACATTTATTCGAATTGTGCAACGAAACTTTGCAGACAGTCGCGGAGACACATGTTCTACTGAAGTACCAAGTTTCAGAAGTGCAGCTCTTGTACTGCCGGAGATATGTCGATACAAACTGAATACGCAAAACATCAACAAAATTTAGCGCGTTTTAAAGTTGATATCGCTTTTGTTTATAACTTCCACATTTATTCGAATTGTGCAACGAAACTTTGCACAGATTAGCGGAGTCACATGTTCTACTGAAGTACCAAGTTTCAGAAGTGCAGCTCTTGTACTGCCGGAGATATGTCGATACAAACTGAATACGCAAAACATCAACAAAATTTAGCGCGTTTTAAAGTTGATATCGCTTTTGTTTATAACTTCCACATTTATTCGAATTGTGCAACCAAACTTTGCAGACAGTAACGGAGACACATGTTCTGCTGAAGTACCAAGTTTCAGAAGTGCAGCTCTTGTACTGCCGGAGATATGTCGATACAAACTGAATACGCAAAACATCAACACAATTTAGCGCGTTTTAAAGTTGATATCGCTTTTGTTTATAACTTCCACATTTATTCGAATTGTGCAACGAAACTTTGCAGACAGTCGCGGAGACACATGTTCTACTGAAGTACCAAGTTTCTGAAGTGCAGCTCTTGTACTGCCGGAGATATGTCGATACAAACTGAATACGCAAAACATCGACAAAATTTAGCGCGTTTTAAAGTTGATATCGCTTTTGTTTATAACTTCCACATTTATTCGAATTGTGCAACGAAACTTTGCACAGATTAGCGGAGTCACATGTTCTACTGAAGTACTAAGTTTCAGAAGTGCAGCTCTTGTACTGCCGGAGATATGTCGATACAAACTGAATACGCAAAAAATCGACAAAATTTAGCGCGTTTTAAAGTTGATATCGCTTTTCTTTATAACTTCCACATTTATTTGAATTGTGCAACGAAACTTTGCACAGATTAGCGGAGTCACATTTTCTACTGAAGTACCAAGTCTCAGAAGTGCAGCTCTTGTACTGCCGGAGATATGTCGATACAAACTGAATACGCAAAACATCAACAAAATGTAGCGCGTTTTAAAGTTGATATCGCTTTTGTTTATAACTTCCACATTTATTCGAATTGTGCAACGAAACTTTGCAGACAGTCGCGGATAGGCCTTTTCTACTGAAGTGCCAAGTTTCAGAAGTGCAGCTCTTGTACTGCCGGAGATATGTCGATACAAACTGAATACGCAAAACATCGACAAAATTTAGCGCGTTTTGAAGTTGATATCGCTTTTGTTTATAACTTCCACATTTATTCGAATTGTGCAACGAAACTTTGCACAGATTAGCGGAGTCACATTTTCTACTGAAGTACTAAGTTTCAGAAGTGCAGCTCTTGTACTGCCTGAGATATGTCGATACAAACTTAATACGCAAAAAATCGACAAAATTTAGCGCGTTTTAAAGTTGATATCGCTTTTCTTTATAACTTCCACATTTATTCGAATTGTGCAACGAAACTTTGCACAGATTAGCGGAGTCACATTTTCTACTGAAGTACCAAGTTTCAGAAGTGCAGCTCTTGTACTGCCGGAGATATGTCGATACAAACTGAATACGCAAAACATCAACAAAATGTAGCGCGTTTTAAAGTTGATATCGCTTTTGTTTATAACTTCCACATTTATTCGAATTGTGCAACGAAACTTTGCACAGATTAGCGGAGTCACATTTTCTACTGAAGTACTAAGTTTTAGAAGTGCAGCTTTTGTACTGCCGGAGATATGTCGATACAAACTGAATACGCAAAACATCAACAAAATTTAGCGCGTTTTAAAGTTGATATCGCTTTTGTTTATAACTTCCACATTTATTCGAATTGTGCAACGAAACTTTGCAGACGGTCGCGGAGGCACATTTTCTACTGAAGTACCAAGTTTCAGAAGTGCAGCTCTTGTACTGCCGGAGATATGTCGATACAAACTGAATACGCAAAACATCAACAAAATTTAGCGCGTTTTAAAGTTGATATCGCTTTTGTTTATAACTTCCACATTTATTCGAATTGTGCAACGAAACTTTGCAGACAGTCGCGGATAGGCCTTTTCTACTGAAGTACCAAGTTTCAGAAGTGCAGCTCTTGTACTGCCGGAGATATGTCGATACAAACTGAATACGCAAAACATCAACACAATTTAGCGCGTTTTAAAGTTGATATCGCTTTTGTTTATAACTTCCACATTTATTCGAATTGTGCAACGAAACTTTGAAGACAGTCGCGGAGACACATGTTCTACTGAAGTACCAAGTTTCAGAAGTGCAGCTCTTGTACTGCCGGAGATATGTCGATACAAACTGAATACGCAAAACATCAACAAAATTTAGCGCGTTTTAAAGTTGATATCGCTTTTGTTTATAACTTCCACATTTATTCGAATTGTGCAACGAAACTTTGCACAGATTAGCGGAGTCACATGGTCTACTGAAGTACCAAGTTTCAGAAGTGCAGCTCTTGTACTGCCGGAGATATGTCGATACAAACTGAATACGCAAAACATCAACAAAATTTAGCGCGTTTTAAAGTTGATATCGCTTTTGTTTATAACTTCCACATTTATTCGAATTGTGCAACGAAACTTTGCAGACAGTCGCGGAGACACATGCTCTACTGAAGTACCAAGTTTCAGAAGTGCAGCTCTTGTACTGCCGGAGATATGTCGATACAAACTGAATACGAAAAACATCAACAAAATTTAGCGCGTTTCAAAGTTGATATCGCTTTTGTTTATAACTTCCACATTTATTCGAATTGTGCAACGAAACTTTGCAGACAGTCGCGGAGACACATGTTCTACTGAAGTACCAAGTTTCAGAAGTGCAGCTCTTGTACTGCCGGAGATATGTCGATACAAACTGAATACGCAAAACATCGCCAAAATTTAGCGCGTTTTAAAGTTGATATCGCTTTTGTTTATAACTTCCACATTTATTCGAATTGTGCAACGAAACTTTGCACAGATTAGCGGAGTCACATGTTCTACTGAAGTACTTAGTTTCAGAAGTGCAGCTCTTGTACTGCCGGAGATATGTCGATACAAACTGAATACGCAAAAAATCGACAAAATTTAGCGCGTTTTAAAGTTGATATCGCTTTTGTTTATAACTTCCACATTTATTCGAATTGTGCAACGAAACTTTGCAGACAGTCGCGGAGGCACATTTTCTACTGAAGTACCAAGTTTCAGAAGTGCAGCTCTTGTACTGCCGGAGATATGTCGATACAAACTGAATACGCAAAACATCAACAAAATTTAGCGCGTTTTAAAGTTGATATCGCTTTTGTTTATAACTTCCACATTTATTCGAATTGTGCAACGAAACTTTGCAGACAGTCGCGGAGACACATGTACTACTGAAGTACCAAGTTTCAGAAGTGCAGCTCTTGTACTGCCGGAGATATGTCGATACAAACTGAATACGCAAAACATCAACAAAATTTAGCGCGTTTTAAAGTTGATATCGCTTTTGTTTATAACTTCCACATTTATTCGAATTGTGCAACGAACCTTTGCAGACAGTCGCGGATCGGCCTTTTCTACTGAAGTACCAAGTTTCAGAAGTGCAGCTCTTGTACTGCCGGAGATATGTCGATACAAACTGAATACGCAAAACATCAACAAAATTTAGCGCGTTTTAAAGTTGATATCGCTTTTGTTTATAACTTCCACATTTATTCGAATTGTGCAACGAAACTTTGCACAGATTAGCGGAGTCACATTTTCTACTGAAGTACCAAGTTTCAGAAGTGCAGCTCTTGTACTGCCGGAGATATGTCGATACAAACTGAATACGCAAAACATCAACAAAATTTAGCGCGTTTGAAAGTTGATATCGCTTTTGTTTATAACTTCCACATTTATTCGAATTGTGCAACGAAACTTTGCAGACAGTCGCGGAGACATTTGTTCTACTGAAGTACCAAGTCTCAGAAGTGCAGCTCTTGTACTGCCGGAGATATGTCGATACAAACTGAATACGCAAAACATCAACAAAATTTAGCGCGTTTTAAAGTTGATATCGCTTTTGTTTATAACTTCCACATTTATTCGAATTGTGCAACGAAACTTTGCACAGAAATGCGGAGTCACATGTTCTACTGAAGTACCAAGTTTCAGAAGTGCAGCTCTTGTACTGCCGGAGATATGTCGATACAAACTGAATACGCAAAACATCGACAAAATTTAGCGCGTTTCAAAGTTGATATCGCTTTTGTTTATAACTTCCACATTTATTCGAATTGTGCAACGAAACTTTGCACAGATTAGCGGAGTCACATTTTCTACTGAAGTACCAAGTTTCAGAAGTGCAGCTCTTGTACTGCCGGAGATATGTCGATACAAACTGAATACGCAAAACATCAACAAAATGTAGCGCGTTTTAAAGTTGATATCGCTTTTGTTTATAACTTCCACATTTATTCGAATTGTGCAACGAAACTTTGCATACAGTCGCGGATACGCCTTTTCTACTGAAGTACCAAGTTTCAGAAGTGCAGCTCTTTTACTGCCGGAGATATGTCGATACAAACTGAATACGCAAAACATCAACAAAATTTAGCGCGTTTTAAAGTTGATATCGCTTTTGTTTATAACTTCCACATTTATTCGAATTGTGCAACTAACTTTGCACAGATTAGCGGAGTCACATTTCCTACTGAAGTACCAAGTTTCAGAAGTTCAGCTCTTGTACTGCCGGAGATATGTCGAAACAAACTGAATACGCAAATCATCAACAAAATTTAGCGCGTTTTAAAGTTGATATCGCTTTTGTTTATAACTTCCACATTTATTCGAATTGTGCAACGAAACTTTGCAGACAGTCGCGGATAGGCCTTTTCTACTGAAGTACCAAGTTTCAGAAGTGCAGCTCTTGTACTGCAGGAGATATGTCGATACAAACTGAATACGCAAAACATCAACAAAATTTAGCGCGTTTTAAAGTTGATATCGCTTTTGTTTATAACTTCCACATTTATTCGAATTGTGCAACGAAACTTTGCACAGATTAGCGGAGTCACATTTTCTACTGAAGTACCAAGTTTCAGAAGTGCAGCTCTTGTACTGCCGGAGATATGTCGATACAAACTGAATACGCAAAACATCAACACAATTTAGCGCGTTTTAAAGTTGATATCGCTTTTGTTTATAACTTCCACATTTATTCGAATTGTGCAACGAAACTTTGCAGACAGTCGCGGAGACACATGTTCTACTGAAGTACCAAGTTTCAGAAGTGCAGCTCTTGTACTGCCGGAGATATGTCGATACAAACTGAATACGCAAAACATCAACAAAATTTAGCGCGTTTGAAAGTTGATATCGCTTTTGTTTATAACTTCCACATTTATTCGAATTGTGCAACGAAACTTTGCACAGATTAGCGGAGTCACATGTTCTACTGAAGTACCAAGTTTCAGAAGTGCAGCTCTTGTACTGCCGGAGATATGTCGATACAAACTGAATACGCAAAACATCAACAAAATTTAGCGCGTTTTAAAGTTGATATCGCTTTTGTTTATAACTTCCACATTTATTCGAATTGTGCAACGAAACTTTGCAGACAGTCGCGGAGACACATGCTCTACTGAAGTACCAAGTTTCAGAAGTGCAGCTCTTGTACTGCCGGAGATATGTCGATACAAACTGAATACGCAAAACATCGACAAAATTTAGCGCGTTTGAAAGTTGATATCGCTTTTGTTTATAACTTCCACATTTATTCGAATTGTGCAACGAAACTTTGCAGACAGTCGCGGAGACACATGTTCTACTGAAGTACCAAGTTTCAGAAGTGCAGCTCTTGTACTGCCGGAGATATGTCGATACAAACTGAATACGCAAAACATCGACAAAATTTAGCGCGTTTTAAAGTTGATATCGCTTTTGTTTATAACTTCCACATTTATTCGAATTGTGCAACGAAACTTTGCACAGATTAGCGGAGTCACATGTTCTACTGAAGTACTAAGTTTCAGAAGTGCAGCTTTTGTACTGCCGGAGATATGTCGATACAAACTGAATACGCAAAAAATCGACAAAATTTAGCGCGTTTTAAAGTTGATATCGCTTTTCTTTATAACTTCCACATTTATTCGAATTGTGCAACGAAACTTTGCACAGATTAGCGGAGTCACATTTTCAACTGAAGTACCAAGTTTCAGAAGTGCAGCTCTTGTACTGCCGGAGATATGTCGATACAAACTGAATACGCAAAACATCAACAAAATGTAGCGCGTTTTAAAGTTGATATCGCTTTTGTTTATAACTTCCACATTTATTCGAATTGTGCAACGAAACTTTGCAGACAGTCGCGGATAGGCCTTTTCTACTGAAGTGCCAAGTTTCAGAAGTGCAGCTCTTGTACTGCCGGAGATATGTCGATACAAACTGAATACGCAAAACATCGACAAAATTTAGCGCGTTTTAAAGTTGATATCGCTTTTGTTTATAACTTCCACATTTATTCGAATTGTGCAACGAAACTTTGCACAGATTAGCGGAGTCACATTTTCTACTGAAGTACTAAGTTTCAGAAGTGCAGCTCTTGTACTGCCGGAGATATGTCGATACAAACTTAATACGCAAAAAATCGACAAAATTTAGCGCGTTTTAAAGTTGATATCGCTTTTCTTTATAACTTCCACATTTATTCGAATTGTGCAACGAAACTTTGCACAGATTAGCGGAGTCACATTTTCTACTAAAGTACCAAGTTTCAGAAGTGCAGCTCTTGTACTGCCGGAGATATGTCGATACAAACTGAATACGCAAAACATCAACAAAATGTAGCGCGTTTTAAAGTTGATATCGCTTTTGTTTATAACTTCCACATTTATTCGAATTGTGCAACGAAACTTTGCACAGATTAGCGGAGTCACATTTTCTACTGAAGTACTAAGTTTCAGAAGTGCAGCTTTTGTACTGCCGGAGATATGTCGATACAAACTGAATACGCAAAACATCAACAAAATTTAGCGCGTTTTAAAGTTGATATCGCTTTTGTTTATAACTTCCACATTTATTCGAATTGTGCAACGAAACTTTGCAGACAGTCGCGGAGGCACATTTTCTACTGAAGTACCAAGTTTCAGAAGTGCAGCTCTTGTACTGCCGGAGATATGTCGATACAAACTGAATACGCAAAACATCAACAAAATTTAGCGCGTTTTAAAGTTGATATCGCTTTTGTTTATAACTTCCACATTTATTCGAATTGTGCAACGAAACTTTGCAGACAGTCGCGGAGACACATGTTCTACTGAAGTACCAAGTTTCAGAAGTGCAGCTCTTGTACTGCCGGAGATATGTCGATACAAACTGAATACGCAAAACATCAACAAAATTTAGCGCGTTTTAAAGTTGATATCGCTTTTGTTTATAACTTCCACATTTATTCGAATTGTGCAACGAACCTTTGCAGACAGTCGCGGATCGGCTTTTTCTACTGAAGTACCAAGTTTCAGAAGTGCAGCTCTTGTACTGCCGGAGATATGTCGATACAAACTGAATACGCAAAACATCAACTAAATTTAGCGCGTTTTAAAGTTGATATCGCTTTTGTTTATAACTTCCACATTTATTAAAATTGTGCAACGAAACTTTGCACAGATTAGCGGAGTCACATTTTCTACTGAAGTACCAAGTTTCAGAAGTGCAGCTCTTGTACTGCCGGAGAAATGTCGATACAAACTGAATACGCAAAACATCAACAAAATTTAGCGCGTTTGAAAGTTGATATCGCTTTTGTTTATAACTTCCACATTTATTCGAATTGTGCAACGAAACTTTGCAGACAGTCGCGGAGACATTTGTTCTACTGAAGTACCAAGTTTCAGAAGTGCAGCTCTTGTACTGCCGGAGATATGTCGATACAAACTGAATACGCAAAACATCAACAAAATTTAGCGCGTTTTAAAGTTGATATCGCTTTTGTTTATAACTTCAACATTTATTCGAATTGTGCAACGAAACTTTGCACAGAAATGCGGAGTCACATGTTCTACTGAAGTACCAAGTTTCAGAAGTGCAGCTCTTGTACTGCCGGAGATATGTCGATACAAACTGAATACGCAAAACATCGACAAAATTTAGCGCGTTTTAAAGTTGATATCGCTTTTGTTTATAACTTCCACATTTATTCGAATTGTGCAACGAAACTTTGCACAGATTAGCGGAGTCACATTTTCTACTGAAGTACCAAGTTTCAGAAGTGCAGCTCTTGTACTGCCGGAGATATGTCGATACAAACTGAATACGCAAAACATCAACAAAATGTAGCGCGTTTTAAAGTTGATATCGCTTTTGTTTATAACTTCCACATTTATTCGAATTGTGCAACGAAACTTTGCAGACAGTCGCGGAGACACATGTTCTACTGAAGTACCAAGGTTCAGAAGTGCAGCTCTTGTACTGCCGGAGATATGTCGATACAAACTGAATACGCAAAACATCAACAAAATTTAGCGCGTTTTAAAGTTGATATCGCTTTTGTTTATAACTTCCACATTTATTCGAATTGTGCAACGAAACTTTGCACAGATTAGCGGAGTCACATTTCCTACTGAAGTACCAAGTTTCAGAAGTTCAGCTCTTGTACTGCCGGAGATATGTCGATACAAACTGAATACGCAAATCATCAACAAAATTTAGCGCGTTTTAAAGTTGATATCGCTTTTGTTTATAACTTCCACATTTATTCGAATTGTGCAACGAAACTTTGCAGACAGTCGCGGATAGGCCTTTTCTACTGAAGTACCAAGTTTCAGAAGTGCAGCTCTTGTACTGCCGGAGATATGTCGATACAAACTGAATACGCAAAACATCGACAAAATTTAGCGCGTTTTAAAGTTGATATCGCTTTTGTTTATAACTTCCACATTTATTCGAATTGTGCAACGAAACTTTGCACAGATTAGCGGAGTAACATTTTCTACTGAAGTACCAAGTTTCAGAAGTGCAGCTCTTGTACTGCCGGAGATATGTCGATACAAACTGAATACGCAAAACATCAACACAATTTAGCGCGTTTTAAAGTTGATATCGCTTTTGTTTATAACTTCCACATTTATTCGAATTGTGCAACGAAACTTTGCAGACAGTCGCGGAGACACAGTTTCTACTGAAGTACCAAGTTTCAGAAGTGCCGCTCTTGTACTGCCGGAGATATGTCGATACAAACTGAATACGCAAAACATCAACAAAATTTAGCGCGTTTGAAAGTTGATATCGCTTTTGTTTATAACTTCCACATTTATTCGAATTGTGCAACGAAACTTTTCACAGATTAGCGGAGTCACATGTTCTACTGAAGTACCAAGTTTCAGAAGTGCAGCTCTTGTACTGCCGGAGATATGTCGATACAAACTGAATACGCAAAACATCAACAAAATTTAGCGCGTTTTAAAGTTGATATCGCTTTTGTTTATAACTTCCACATTTATTCGAATTGTGCAACGAAACTTTGCAGACAGTCGCGGAGACACATGCTCTACTGAAGTACCAAGTTTCAGAAGTGCAGCTCTTGTACTGCCGGAGATATATCGATACAAACTGAATACGAAAAACATCAACAAAATTTAGCGCGTTTGAAAGTTGATATCGCTTTTGTTTATAACTTCCACATTTATTCGAATTGTGCAACGAAACTTTGCAGACAGTCGCGGAGACACATGTTCTACTGAAGTACCAAGTTTCAGAAGTGTAGCTCTTGTACTGCCGGAGATATGTCGATACAAACTGAATACGCAAAACATCGACAAAATTTAGCGCGTTTTAAAGTTGATATCGCTTTTGTTTATAACTTCCACATTTATTCGAATTGTGCAACGAAACTTTGCACAGATTAGCGGAGTCACATGTTCTACTGCAGTACCAAGTTTCAGAAGTGCAGCTTTTGTACTGCCGGAGATATGTCGATACAAACTGAATACGCAAAAAATCGACAAAATTTAGCGCGTTTTAAAGTTGATATCGCTTTTCTTTATAACTTCCACATTTATTCGAATTGTGCAACGAAACTTTGCACAGATTAGCGGAGTCACATTTTCTACTGAAGTACCAAGTTTCAGAAGTGCAGCTCTTGTACTGCCGGAGATATGTCGATACAAACTGAATACGCAAAACATCAACAAAATGTAGCGCGTTTTAAAGTTGATATCGCTTTTGTTTATAACTTCCACATTTATTCGAATTGTGCAACGAATCTTTGCAGACAGTCGCGGATAGGCCTTTTCTACTGAAGTGCCAAGTTTCAGAAGTGCAGCTCTTGTACTGCCGGAGATATGTCGATACAAACTGAATACGCAAAACATCGACAAAATTTAGCGCGTTTTAAAGTTGATATCGCTTTTGTTTATAACTTCCACATTTATTCGAATTGTGCAACGAAACTTTGCACAGATTAGCGGAGTCATATTTTCTACTGAAGTACTAAGTTTCAGAAGTGCAGCTCTTGTACTGCCGGAGATATGTCGATACAAACTTAATACGCAAAAAATCGACAAAATTTAGCGCGTTTTAAAGTTGATATCGCTTTTCTTTATAACTTCCACATTTATTCGAATTGTGCAACGAAACTTTGCACAGATTAGCGGAGTCACATTTTCTACTGAAGTACCAAGTTTCAGAAGTGCAGCTCTTGTACTGCCGGAGATATGTCGATACAAACTGAATACGCAAAACATCAACAAAATGTAGCGCGTTTTAAAGTTGATATCGCTTTTGTTTATAACTTCCACATTTATTCGAATTGTGCAACGAAACTTTGCACAGATTAGCGGAGTCACATTTTCTACTGAAGTACTAAGTTTCAGAAGTGCAGCTTTTGTACTGCCGGAGATATGTCGATACAAACTGAATACGCAAAACATCAACAAAATTTAGCGCGTTTTAAAGTTGATATCGCTTTTGTTTATAACTTCCACATTTATTCGAATTGTGCAACGAAACTTTGCAGACAGTCGCGGAGGCACATTTTCTACTGAAGTACCAAGTTTCAGAAGTGCAGCTCTTGTACTGCCGGAGATATGTCGATACAAACTGAATACGCAAAACATCAACAAAATTTAGCGCGTTTTAAAGTTGATATCGCTTTTGTTTATAACTTCCACATTTATTCGAATTGTGCAACGAAACTTTGCAGACAGTCGCGGAGACACATGTTCTACTGAAGTACCAAGTTTCAGAAGTGCAGCTCTTGTACTGCCGGAGATATGTCGATACAAACTGAATACGCAAAACATCAACAAAATTTAGCGCGTTTTAAAGTTGATATCGCTTTTGTTTATAACTTCCACATTTATTCGAATTGTGCAACGAACCTTTGCAGACAGTCGCGGATCGGCCTTTTCTACTGAAGTACCAAGTTTCAGAAGTGCAGCTCTTGTACTGCCGGAGATATGTCGATACAAACTGAATACGCAAAACATCAACAAAATTTAGCGCGTTTTAAAGTTGATATCGCTTTTGTTTATAACTTCCACATTTATTCGAATTGTGCAACGAAACTTTGCACAGATTAGCGGAGTCACATTTTCTACTGAAGTACCAAGTTTCAGAAGTGCAGCTCTTGTACTGCCGGAGATATGTCGATACAAACTGAATACGCAAAACATCAACAAAATTTAGCGCGTTTGAAAGTTGATATCGCTTTTGTTTATAACTTCCACATTTATTCGAATTGTGCAACGAAACTTTGCAGACAGTCGCGGAGACATTTGTTCTACTGAAGTACCAAGTTTCAGAAGTGCAGCTCTTGTACTGCCGGAGATATGTCGATACAAACTGAATACGCAAAACATCAACAAAATTTAGCGCGTTTTAAAGTTGATATCGCTTTTGTTTATAACTTCAACATTTATTCGAATTGTGCAACGAAACTTTGCACAGAAATGCGGAGGAACATGTTCTACTGAAGTACCAAGTTTCAGAAGTGCAGCTCTTGTACTGCCGGAGATATGTCGATACAAACTGAATACGCAAAACATCGACAAAATTTAGCGCGTTTTAAAGTTGATATCGCTTTTGTTTTTAACTTCCACATTTATTCGAATTGTGCAACGAAACTTTGCACAGATTAGCGGAGTCACATTTTCTACTGAAGTACCAAGTTTCAGAAGTGCAGCTCTTGTACTGCCGGAGATATGTCGATACAAACTGAATACGCAAAACATCAACAAAATGTAGCGCGTTTTAAAGTTGATATCGCTTTTGTTTATAACTTCCACATTTATTCGAATTGTGCAACGAAACTTTGCAGACAGTCGCGGATACGCCTTTTCTACTGAAGTACCAAGTTTCAGAAGTGCAGCTCTTGTACTGCCGGAGATATGTCGATACAAACTGAATACGCAAAACATCAACAAAATTTAGCGCGTTTTAAAGTTGATATCGCTTTTGTTTATAACTTCCACATTTATTCGAATTGTGCAACGAAACTTTGCACAGATTAGCGGAGTCACATTTCCTACTGAAGTACCAAGTTTCAGAAGTTCAGCTCTTGTACTGCCGGAGATATGTCGATACAAACTGAATACGCAAAACATCAACAAAATTTAGCGCGTTTTAAAGTTGATATCGCTTTTGTTTATAACTTCCACATTTATTCGAATTGTGCAACGAACCTTTGCAGACAGTCGCGGATCGGCCTTTTCTACTGAAGTACCAAGTTTCAGAAGTGCAGCTCTTGTACTACCGGAGATATGTCGATACAAACTGAATACGCAAAACATCAACAAAATTTAGCGCGTTTTAAAGTTGATATCGCTTTTGTTTATAACTTCCACATTTATTAAAATTGTGCAACGAAACTTTGCACAGATTAGCGGAGTCACATTTTCTACTGAAGTACCAAGTTTCAGAAGTGCAGCTCTTGTACTGCCGGAGAAATGTCGATACAAACTGAATACGCAAAACATCAACAAAATTTAGCGCGTTTGAAAGTTGATATCGCTTTTGTTTATAACTTCCACATTTATTCGAATTGTGCAACGAAACTTTGCAGACAGTCGCGGAGACATTTGTTCTACTGAAGTACCAAGTTTCAGAAGTGCAGCTCTTGTACTGCCGGAGATATGTCGATACAAACTGAATACGCAAAACATCAACAAAATTTAGCGCGTTTTAAAGTTGATATCGCTTTTGTTTATAACTTCAACATTTATTCGAATTGTGCAACGAAACTTTGCACAGAAATGCGGAGTCACATGTTCTACTGAAGTACCAAGTTTCAGAAGTGCAGCTCTTGTACTGCCGGAGATATGTCGATACAAACTGAATACGCAAAACATCGACAAAATTTAGCGCGTTTTAAAGTTGATATCGCTTTTGTTTATAACTTCCACATTTATTCGAATTGTGCAACGAAACTTTGCACAGATTAGCGGAGTCACATTTTCTACTGAAGTACCAAGTTTCAGAAGTGCAGCTCTTGTACTGCCGGAGATATGTCGATACAAACTGAATACGCAAAACATCAACAAAATGTAGCGCGTTTTAAAGTTGATATCGCTTTTGTTTATAACTTCCACATTTATTCGAATTGTGCAACGAAACTTTGCAGACAGTCGCGGAGACACATGTTCTACTGAAGTACCAAGGTTCAGAAGTGCAGCTCTTGTACTGCCGGAGATATGTCGATACAAACTGAATACGCAAAACATCAACAAAATGTAGCGCGTTTTAAAGTTGATATCGCTTTTGTTTATAACTTCCACATTTATTCGAATTGTGCAACGAAACTTTGCAGACAGTCGCGGATACGCCTTTTCTACTGAAGTACCAAGTTTCAGAAGTGCAGCTCTTGTACTGCCGGAGATATGTCGATACAAACTGAATACGCAAAACATCAACAAAATTTAGCGCGTTTTAAAGTTGATATCGCTTTTGTTTATAACTTCCACATTTATTCGAATTGTGCAACGAAACTTTGCACAGATTAGCGGAGTCACATTTCCTACTGAAGTACCAAGTTTCAGAAGTTCAGCTCTTGTACTGCCGGAGATATGTCGATACAAACTGAATACGCAAATCATCAACAAAATTTAGCGCGTTTTAAAGTTGATATCGCTTTTGTTTATAACTTCCACATTTATTCGAATTGTGCAACGAAACTTTGCAGACAGTCGCGGATAGGCCTTTTCTACTGAAGTACCAAGTTTCAGAAGTGCAGCTCTTGTACTGCCGGAGATATGTCGATACAAACTGAATACGCAAAACATCAACAAAATTTAGCGCGTTTTAAAGTTGATATCGCTTTTGTTTATAACTTCCACATTTATTCGAATTGTGCAACGAAACTTTGCACAGATTAGCGGAGTCACATTTTCTACTGAAGTACCAAGTTTCAGAAGTGCAGCTCTTGTACTGCCGGAGATATGTCGATACAAACTGAATACGCAAAACATCAACACAATTTAGCGCGTTTTAAAGTTGATATCGCTTTTGTTTATAACTTCCACATTTATTCGAATTGTGCAACGAAACTTTGCAGACAGTCGCGGAGACACATGTTCTACTGAAGTACCAAGTTTCAGAAGTGCAGCTCTTGTACTGCCGGAGATATGTCGATACAAACTGAATACGCAAAACATCAACAAAATTTAGCGCGTTTGAAAGTTGATATCGCTTTTCTTTATAACTTCCACATTTATTCGAATTGTGCAACGAAACTTTGCACAGATTAGCGGAGTCACATGTTCTACTGAAGTACCAAGTTTCAGAAGTGCAGCTCTTGTACTGCCGGAGATATGTCGATACAAACTGAATACGCAAAACATCAACAAAATTTAGCGCGTTTTAAAGTTGATATCGCTTTTGTTTATAACTTCCACATTTATTCGAATTGTGCAACGAAACTTTGCAGACAGTCGCGGAGACATTTGTTCTACTGAAGTACCAAGTTTCAGAAGTGCAGCTCTTGTACTGCCGGAGATATGTCGATACAAACTGAATACGCAAAACATCAACAAAATTTAGCGCGTTTTAAAGTTGATATCGCTTTTGTTTATAACTTCAACATTTATTCGAATTGTGCAACGAAACTTTGCACAGAAATGCGGAGGAACATGTTCTACTGAAGTACCAAGTTTCAGAAGTGCAGCTCTTGTACTGCCGGAGATATGTCGATACAAACTGAATACGCAAAACATCGACAAAATTTAGCGCGTTTTAAAGTTGATATCGCTTTTGTTTTTAACTTCCACATTTATTCGAATTGTGCAACGAAACTTTGCACAGATTAGCGGAGTCACATTTTCTACTGAAGTACCAAGTTTCAGAAGTGCAGCTCTTGTACTGCCGGAGATATGTCGATACAAACTGAATACGCAAAACATCAACAAAATGTAGCGCGTTTTAAAGTTGATATCGCTTTTGTTTATAACTTCCACATTTATTCGAATTGTGCAACGAAACTTTGCAGACAGTCGCGGATACGCCTTTTCTACTGAAGTACCAAGTTTCAGAAGTGCAGCTCTTGTACTGCCGGAGATATGTCGATACAAACTGAATACGCAAAACATCAACAAAATTTAGCGCGTTTTAAAGTTGATATCGCTATTGTTTATAACTTCCACATTTATTCGAATTGTGCAACGAAACTTTGCACAGATTAGCGGAGTCACATTTCCTACTGAAGTACCAAGTTTCAGAAGTTCAGCTCTTGTACTGCCGGAGATATGTCGATACAAACTGAATACGCAAAACATCAACAAAATTTAGCGCGTTTTAAAGTTGATATCGCTTTTGTTTATAACTTCCACATTTATTCGAATTGTGCAACGAACCTTTGCAGACAGTCGCGGATCGGCCTTTTCTACTGAAGTACCAAGTTTCAGAAGTGCAGCTCTTGTACTACCGGAGATATGTCGATACAAACTGAATACGCAAAACATCAACAAAATTTAGCGCGTTTTAAAGTTGATATCGCTTTTGTTTATAACTTCCACATTTATTAAAATTGTGCAACGAAACTTTGCACAGATTAGCGGAGTCACATTTTCTACTGAAGTACCAAGTTTCAGAAGTGCAGCTCTTGTACTGCCGGAGAAATGTCGATACAAACTGAATACGCAAAACATCAACAAAATTTAGCGCGTTTGAAAGTTGATATCGCTTTTGTTTATAACTTCCACATTTATTCGAATTGTGCAACGAAACTTTGCAGACAGTCGCGGAGACATTTGTTCTACTGAAGTACCAAGTTTCAGAAGTGCAGCTCTTGTACTGCCGGAGATATGTCGATACAAACTGAATACGCAAAACATCAACAAAATTTAGCGCGTTTTAAAGTTGATATCGCTTTTGTTTATAACTTCAACATTTATTCGAATTGTGCAACGAAACTTTGCACAGAAATGCGGAGTCACATGTTCTACTGAAGTACCAAGTTTCAGAAGTGCAGCTCTTGTACTGCCGGAGATATGTCGATACAAACTGAATACGCAAAACATCGACAAAATTTAGCGCGTTTTAAAGTTGATATCGCTTTTGTTTATAACTTCCACATTTATTCGAATTGTGCAACGAAACTTTGCACAGATTAGCGGAGTCACATTTTCTACTGAAGTACCAAGTTTCAGAAGTGCAGCTCTTGTACTGCCGGAGATATGTCGATACAAACTGAATACGCAAAACATCAACAAAATGTAGCGCGTTTTAAAGTTGATATCGCTTTTGTTTATAACTTCCACATTTATTCGAATTGTGCAACGAAACTTTGCAGACAGTCGCGGAGACACATGTTCTACTGAAGTACCAAGGTTCAGAAGTGCAGCTCTTGTACTGCCGGAGATATGTCGATACAAACTGAATACGCAAAACATCAACAAAATGTAGCGCGTTTTAAAGTTGATATCGCTTTTGTTTATAACTTCCACATTTATTCGAATTGTGCAACGAAACTTTGCAGACAGTCGCGGATACGCCTTTTCTACTGAAGTACCAAGTTTCAGAAGTGCAGCTCTTGTACTGCCGGAGATATGTCGATACAAACTGAATACGCAAAACATCAACAAAATTTAGCGCGTTTTAAAGTTGATATCGCTTTTGTTTATAACTTCCACATTTATTCGAATTGTGCAACGAAACTTTGCACAGATTAGCGGAGTCACATTTCCTACTGAAGTACCAAGTTTCAGAAGTTCAGCTCTTGTACTGCCGGAGATATGTCGATACAAACTGAATACGCAAATCATCAACAAAATTTAGCGCGTTTTAAAGTTGATATCGCTTTTGTTTATAACTTCCACATTTATTCGAATTGTGCAACGAAACTTTGCAGACAGTCGCGGATAGGCCTTTTCTACTGAAGTACCAAGTTTCAGAAGTGCAGCTCTTGTACTGCCGGAGATATGTCGATACAAACTGAATACGCAAAACATCAACAAAATTTAGCGCGTTTTAAAGTTGATATCGCTTTTGTTTATAACTTCCACATTTATTCGAATTGTGCAACGAAACTTTGCACAGATTAGCGGAGTCACATTTTCTACTGAAGTACCAAGTTTCAGAAGTGCAGCTCTTGTACTGCCGGAGATATGTCGATACAAACTGAATACGCAAAACATCAACACAATTTAGCGCGTTTTAAAGTTGATATCGCTTTTGTTTATAACTTCCACATTTATTCGAATTGTGCAACGAAACTTTGCAGACAGTCGCGGAGACACATGTTCTACTGAAGTACCAAGTTTCAGAAGTGCAGCTCTTGTACTGCCGGAGATATGTCGATACAAACTGAATACGCAAAACATCAACAAAATTTAGCGCGTTTGAAAGTTGATATCGCTTTTGTTTATAACTTCCACATTTATTCGAATTGTGCAACGAAACTTTGCACAGATTAGCGGAGTCACATGTTCTACTGAAGTACCAAGTTTCAGAAGTGCAGCTCTTGTACTGCCGGAGATATGTCGATACAAACTGAATACGCAAAACATCAACAAAATTTAGCGCGTTTTAAAGTTGATATCGCTTTTGTTTATAACTTCCACATTTATTCGAATTGTGCAACGAAACTTTGCAGACAGTCGCGGAGACACATGCTCTACTGAAGTACCAAGTTTCAGAAGTGCAGCTCTTGTACTGCCGGAGATATATCGATACAAACTGAATACGAAAAACATCAACAAAATTTAGCGCGTTTGAAAGTTGATATCGCTTTTGTTTATAACTTCCACATTTATTCGAATTGTGCAACGAAACTTTGCAGACAGTCGCGGAGACACATGTTCTACTGAAGTACCAAGTTTCAGCAGTGCAGCTCTTGTACTGCCGGAGATATGTCGATACAAACTGAATACGCAAAACATCGACAAAATTTAGCGCGTTTTAAAGTTGATATCGCTTTTGTTTATAACTTCCACATTTATTCGAATTGTGCAACGAAACTTTGCAGACAGTCGCGGATAGGCCTTTTCTACTGAAGTACCAAGTTTCAGAAGTGCAGCTCTTGTACTGCCGGAGATATGTCGATACAAACTGAATACGCAAAACATCAACAAAATTTAGCGCGTTTTAAAGTTGATATCGCTTTTGTTTATAACTTCCACATTTATTCGAATTGTGCAACGAAACTTTGCACAGATTAGCGGAGTCACATTTTCTACTGAAGTACCAAGTTTCAGAAGTGCAGCTCTTGTACTGCCGGAGATATGTCGATACAAACTGAATACGCAAAACATCAACACAATTTAGCGCGTTTTAAAGTTGATATCGCTTTTGTTTATAACTTCCACATTTATTCGAATTGTGCAACGAAACTTTGCAGACAGTCGCGGAGACACATGTTCTACTGAAGTACCAAGTTTCAGAAGTGCAGCTCTTGTACTGCCGGAGATATGTCGATACAAACTGAATACGCAAAACATCGACAAAATTTAGCGCGTTTTAAAGTTGATATCGCTTTTGTTTATAACTTCCACATTTATTCGAATTGTGCAACGAAACTTTGCACAGATTAGCGGAGTCACATGTTCTACTGAAGTACTAAGTTTCAGAAGTGCAGCTTTTGTACTGCCGGAGATATGTCGATACAAACTGAATACGCAAAAAATCGACAAAATTTAGCGCGTTTTAAAGTTGATATCGCTTTTCTTTATAACTTCCACATTTATTCGAATTGTGCAACGAAACTTTGCACAGATTAGCGGAGTCACATTTTCTACTGAAGTACCAAGTTTCAGAAGTGCAGCTCTTGTACTGCCGGAGATATGTCGATACAAACTGAATACGCAAAACATCAACAAAATGTAGCGCGTTTTAAAGTTGATATCGCTTTTGTTTATAACTTCCACATTTATTCGAATTGTGCAACGAAACTTTGCAGACAGTCGCGGATAGACCTTTTCTACTGAAGTGCCAAGTTTCAGAAGTGCAGCTCTTGTACTGCCGGAGATATGTCGATACAAACTGAATACGCAAAACATCGACAAAATTTAGCGCGTTTTAAAGTTGATATCGCTTTTGTTTATAACTTCCACATTTATTCGAATTGTGCAACGAAACTTTGCACAGATTAGCGGAGTCACATTTTCTACTGAAGTACTAAGTTTCAGAAGTGCAGCTCTTGTACTGCCGGAGATATGTCGATACAAACTTAATACGCAAAAAATCGACAAAATTTAGCGCGTTTTAAAGTTGATATCGCTTTTCTTTATAACTTCCACATTTATTCGAATTGTGCAACGAAACTTTGCACAGATTAGCGGAGTCACATTTTCTACTGAAGTACCAAGTTTCAGAAGTGCAGCTCTTGTACTGCCGGAGATATGTCGATACAAACTGAATACGCAAAACATCAACAAAATGTAGCGCGTTTTAAAGTTGATATCGCTTTTGTTTATAACTTCCACATTTATTCGAATTGTGCAACGAAACTTTGCACAGATGAGCGGAGTCACATTTTCTACTGAAGTACTAAGTTTCAGAAGTGCAGCTTTTGTACTGCCGGAGATATGTCGATACAAACTGAATACGCAAAACATCAACAAAATTTAGCGCGTTTTAAAGTTGATATCGCTTTTGTTTATAACTTCCACATTTATTCGAATTGTGCAACGAAACTTTGCAGACAGTCGCGGAGGCACATTTTCTACTGAAGTACCAAGTTTCAGAAGTGCAGCTCTTGTACTGCCGGAGATATGTCGATACAAACTGAATACGCAAAACATCAACAAAATTTAGCGCGTTTTAAAGTTGATATCGCTTTTGTTTATAACTTCCACATTTATTCGAATTGTGCAACGAAACTTTGCAGACAGTCGCGGAGACACATGTTCTACTGAAGTACCAAGTTTCAGAAGTGCAGCTCTTGTACTGCCGGAGATATGTCGATACAAACTGAATACGCAAAACATCAACAAAATTTAGCGCGTTTTAAAGTTGATATCGCTTTTGTTTATAACTTCCACATTTATTCGAATTGTGCAACGAACCTTTGCAGACAGTCGCGGATCGGCCTTTTCTACTGAAGTACCAAGTTTCAGAAGTGCAGCTCTTGTACTGCCGGAGATATGTCGATACAAACTGAATACGCAAAACATCAACAAAATTTAGCGCGTTTTAAAGTTGATATCGCTTTTTTTTATAACTTCCACATTTATTCGAATTGTGCAACGAAACTTTGCACAGATTAGCGGAGTCACATTTTCTACTGAAGTACCAAGTTTCAGAAGTGCAGCTCTTGTACTGCCGGAGATATGTCGATACAAACTGAATACGCAAAACATCAACAAAATTTAGCGCGTTTGAAAGTTGATATCGCTTTTGTTTATAACTTCCACATTTATTCGAATTGTGCAACGAAACTTTGCAGACAGTCGCGGAGACATTTGTTCTACTGAAGTACCAAGTTTCAGAAGTGCAGCTCTTGTACTGCCGGAGATATGTCGATACAAACTGAATACGCAAAACATCAACAAAATTTAGCGCGTTTTAAAGTTGATATCGCTTTTGTTTATAACTTCAACATTTATTCGAATTGTGCAACGAAACTTTGCACAGAAATGCGGAGTCACATGTTCTACTGAAGTACCAAGTTTCAGAAGTGCAGCTCTTGTACTGCCGGAGATATGTCGATACAAACTGAATACGCAAAACATCGACAAAATTTAGCGCGTTTTAAAGTTGATATCGCTTTTGTTTTTAACTTCCACATTTATTCGAATTGTGCAACGAAACTTTGCACAGATTAGCGGAGTCACATTTTCTACTGAAGTACCAAGTTTCAGAAGTGCAGCTCTTGTACTGCCGGAGATATGTCGATACAAACTGAATACGCAAAACATCAACAAAATGTAGCGCGTTTTAAAGTTGATATCGCTTTTGTTTATAACTTCCACATTTATTCGAATTGTGCAACGAAACTTTGCAGACAGTCGCGGATACGCCTTTTCTACTGAAGTACCAAGTTTCAGAAGTGCAGCTCTTGTACTGCCGGAGATATGTCGATACAAACTGAATACGCAAAACATCAACAAAATTTAGCGCGTTTTAAAGTTGATATCGCTTTTGTTTATAACTTCCACATTTATTCGAATTGTGCAACGAAACTTTGCACAGATTAGCGGAGTCACATTTCCTACTGAAGTACCAAGTTTCAGAAGTTCAGCTCTTGTACTGCCGGAGATATGTCGATACAAACTGAATACGCAAATCATCAACAAAATTTAGCGCGTTTTAAAGTTGATATCGCTTTTGTTTATAACTTCCACATTTATTCGAATTGTGCAACGAAACTTTGCAGACAGTCGCGGATAGGCCTTTTCTACTGAAGTACCAAGTTTCAGAAGTGCAGCTCTTGTACTGCCGGAGATATGTCGATACAAACTGAATACGCAAAACATCAACAAAATTTAGCGCGTTTTAAAGTTGATATCGCTTTTGTTTATAACTTCCACATTTATTCGAATTGTGCAACGAAACTTTGCACAGATTAGCGGAGTCACATTTTCTACTGAAGTACCAAGTTTCAGAAGTGCAGCTCTTGTACTGCCGGAGATATGTCGATACAAACTGAATACGCAAAACATCAACAAAATTTAGCGCGTTTTAAAGTTGATATCGCTTTTGTTTATAACTTCCACATTTATTCGAATTGTGCAACGAAACTTTGCAGACAGTCGCGGAGACACATGTTCTACTGAAGTACCAAGTTTCAGAAGTGCAGCTCTTGTACTGCCGGAGATATGTCGATACAAACTGAATACGCAAAACATCAACAAAATTTAGCGCGTTTGAAAGTTGATATCGCTTTTGTTTATAACTTCCACATTTATTCGAATTGTGTAACGAAACTTTGCACAGATTAGCGGAGTCACATTTTCTACTGAAGTACCAAGTTTCAGAAGTGCAGCTCTTGTACTGCCGGAGATATGTCGATACAAACTGAATACGCAAAACATCAACAAAATTTAGCGCGTTTTAAAGTTGATATCGCTTTTGTTTATAACTTCCACATTTATTCGAATTGTGCAACGAAACTTTGCAGACAGTCGCGGATAGGCCTTTTCTACTGAAGTACCAAGTTTCAGAAGTGCAGCTCTTGTACTGCCGGAGATATGTCGATACAAACTGAATACGCAAAACATCAACACAATTTAGCGCGTTTTAAAGTTGATATCGCTTTTGTTTATAACTTCCACATTTATTCGAATTGTGCAACGAAATTTTGCAGACAGTCGCGGAGACACATGTTCTACTGAAGTACCAAGTTTCAGAAGTGCAGCTCTTGTACTGCCGGAGATATGTCGATACAAACTGAATACGCAAAACATCAACAAAATTTAGCGCGTTTTAAAGTTGATATCGCTTTTGTTTATAACTTCCACATTTATTCGAATTGTGCAACGAAACTTTGCACAGATTAGCGGAGTCACATGTTCTACTGAAGTACCAAGTTTCAGAAGTGCAGCTCTTGTACTGCCGGAGATATGTCGATACAAACTGAATACGCAAAACATCAACAAAATTTAGCGCGTTTTAAAGTTGATATCGCTTTTGTTTATAACTTCCACATTTATTCGAATTGTGCAACGAAACTTTGCAGACAGTCGCGGAGACACATGCTCTACTGAAGTACCAAGTTTCAGAAGTGCAGCTCTTGTACTGCCGGAGATATGTCGATACAAACTGAATACGAAAAACATCAACAAAATTTAGCGCGTTTGAAAGTTGATATCGCTTTTGTTTATAACTTCCACATTTATTCGAATTGTGCAACGAAACTTTGCAGACAGTCGCGGAGACACATGTTCTACTGAAGTACCAAGTTTCAGAAGTGCAGCTCTTGTACTGCCGGAGATATGTCGATACAAACTGAATACGCAAAACATCGACAAAATTTAGCGCGTTTTAAAGTTGATATCGCTTTTGTTTATAACTTCCACATTTATTCGAATTGTGCAACGAAACTTTGCACAGATTAGCGGAGTCACATGTTCTACTGAAGTACTAAGTTTCAGAAGTGCAGCTCTTGTACTGCCGGAGATATGTCGATACAAACTGAATACGCAAAAAATCGACAAAATTTAGCGCG